>JABXJD010000772.1:142500-168161 GCA_013375575.1 Percina caprodes | reverse complement strand
AATTCTTTCCCTCAAGTTTCCATTTCCATGAGAAATTATTATTTTGCACATAACTTTAAACAGGTGAGACTAACATTTTGCGCAGTTACACAACCAATTTAAACTCATAGCTTTCTGCAGACATTCTTTAAACTACTTCATAGAGAGCTCAAATACGCTCTCTGTTATTCATTCAAGATTTGGGCTGACTGAAACAAATTGAGAGTTTGAAAACCTTTTGCTCTTAACAAGGTGATTGCTCAACCTCCTGTTGGCTAAATTGCTGGCCAAGTTTTAACAAAAGAGAAGATTTGCTAGTCTCTCTGCTCTGCCCCATGTGAAATGTGTTGATCTGAATGCCAAGGCAGGACTCCCTCACATTTCAAGCAGGCTGAGGGGGGTGGAGAGAGGGGAGGAAGGACGAGGCACTAGAGCTTTCCTATAAATGGAAAACTAATAACAGATTTTTAGTCTGCTTTCTCCTGCACTCTTTTGCCGGCTGACTGGCCCCGGGGCTGTGTTGGTGTGTGGCGCAGCAGCAATCAGAGGTCATAATTTCATTGGCGGTTAGCATCAGGTTCAATTTTTCTAGTAGGTTACATTTACCAGAAAGTCTGGATTGTGTTACTGTGTACCAGCAGAATCAGTGCAGAGCTGCAGAATCCCTCTACCTTTCCAAGAGGAGCCAGGCACCCCCAAAGGGGAAGAGGAGTGTGCACATATGTTTAGAGATGCACACAATTCTTAAACAGACACATGCACAGACCATTAGTGCCAAGGCTCTTTATACATTCAGCTAGCCTACATACATCCTTCTACTGTATGTATATATATATATCAGTACTCAAAAACATAGCTGTTCAAAAGCCAACCTGGGGAGTGTTTAGAGTTGCTGGATTGAGACCTAATTGGTTATGTCTGTGGGTGTGCATATCTTTAGACCCCTCTAGTGGTAGCAGTCCATTCTGACTGATGATGAGGTTAGATTTTATTTGGACAGAGCTGGTGAGGACACAAGGGAAGAAACATGTGGAGAACTTATTCAAAAGGATGTAAAGAAAAAGTCAAGGCAAAGGGGATAAAGACTGAGGTGTTCAGCCAAAGCACAAATTCCTAAATAAATATGTTGTTTCTAGTGAAAAATGACCTGGAACATGTGGGGAGTGTCTTTTCCCAAGATATAAACCTCTCTTAAAAAGACGGTATTTCTTTAAGATTGTGTGAATTCTAAATTACTCAAAATATTTGTTTTGTGTATTCCAGGAATGTGACCAGGTACATATTGACGATGTGTCCTCCGATGACAACGGCCAGGATCTGAGGTACAACACTGGTACACTTTCATTCTTGATCAAATAGTCAAAATGAACTGTGCTGTTTGCTTGCAACAACGTTGGCCCAGCCTGTGCCAACAGATCCTTTCTTTGTCTTCATCTCAGTACGTACAACTTTGGCGCTGACGGTTTCCACGCGGCGGCGACCAGTGCCAATCTATGTCTGGCCACAGGTGTGCGAGGAGGCGTAGACTGGATGAGAAAACTGGCCTTCCGCTACAGACGAGTAAAAGAAATCTACACCACTTACAAAAATAACGTCGGAGGTAATCCCCAACAAGTAGCGTTGCTCTGTAAAGATATGTCGAGTAGAAACAAGTTCGCAGATGTTCATGCCTTATTTGTGCGCGTGTTCATGTGTGTGTTCTAAAAGCACACATGCCACACCACTTGGTCTGAGTAAATTTTGAAAATTTCAGTGGTATTCGGAGGGCTGGTCCAACCTAAACAATGTTACCTTGCATTTTAGGTCTGCTGGGCCCAGCCAAAAGGGAAGCCTGGTTGCAATTGCGAGCAGAAATTGAAGCCTTGACGGACTCCTGGTTAACACTGGCACTGAAAGCACTAACATTAATCCACTCAAGGTAGGATTCCAGTGAGGAAAATTGTACCCAGTGCCATACCGCACATATATAAACTCGCATGTGGTGTAAATAAGTCAACTTCACATTCCCAAGCTATTAAATAAATTGCCAATGCTCTTCTGGATAAACTTTGTCTTCTGATTCTGAAAGTGTGCTAAGAGACCTGACTTTAAAAGGAATCGGAGATTCAGTCCCTCATTGCATGACATGACATGCTTTATTTTCAGCATACTGTTTTCTTTTGTCCTCCCTACAAGTGATTTAGAATAATGTCATCCCTTTGCTCTCCTCCTCTGCTTCTCTACTGCAGGTCAAACTGTGTGAATATCCTGGTGACCACCACGCAGCTCATCCCTGCCCTGGCTAAGGTCCTGCTCTACGGCTTGGGGATAGTCTTTCCTATCGAGAATATTTATAGTGCAACCAAAATAGGTAAACGTGTAATTTGAATCCTTTTTTTCTTTTTGTCCGCTGTGCTCAATCTATCACTTTGGGACAAGAATGATAATTATTTTAGCTCCGTGAGTGTAGAAAGTTAAGACACACGTGCTACCTAAGTGACTGGACAGAGGCGTGGATGGGCTGCGAGATTTAGTCACCGGAGAGGGTTGATGTTCTTCTATGAAGGAATAGGTCTCATCAGCCGGGGATTATTTTCCTGGAGCTGGGCCTGCGCTGGGCCTCCCCAGGGCTCTCCTGTTCAGTCTCTGCATATGAAACCACTTCTGCACATTTATGTCATTCCACAGCAACACAACGCCCCCCCCTCTTCCTCCTCCAATCTGCCCCCTTTTCCTCCAGTACTTCCCCGTCTTCACTGTTTCAAATGCAAAATAAACATCAAGCTTCACTCCCACACCATTTTCAGGCCCTTCAGTGCAGAGTGTAGTTCAGGGTTCCTCGGAGCGTTAAGCGCACTGGTCCTCCTAACAAGACCCTGTAGCATGCAAGAGTGATTTTAGCTGATTTAAATCCATTTGTCCCATGGTTGAGGAGCAGAAGGGCACAGTTAATGCTTTTCAGATTGTCTTTATCTGAGGGCTGATCTTATCACATCTCCTCGCTGAGCTCAGTGTTTACACTCTACACTATTTTGTACACGTGGTGTTTGTAAAGGGGCTCTTGTCACCCTGTGGCTTTGAATCAACTTGAGGGTGTTTAGTGTGGGTCCCTGCAAGTGTCCGTGTGCCTGTGTATCTGTTTGCATCCACTCAATGCTCCACTAACATCCTGCTGTTGACTCCCCCCACAGGGAAGGAGAGCTGCTTTGAGAGAGTAATTCAAAGGTTCGGGAGGAAAGTTGTTTACATTGTTGTTGGAGATGGTGTGGAAGAGGAGCAAGGCTCAAAAAAGGTAAGAAGTGGAATAATACCACATACTGTATACACATTAGAGCTCCAGAAATACACAGATCTAGGAGAAAAGACAATGTTTGGGCTTGTGATTGAAGGTCAGGAGTTCATTATGAATGCTTGCAGAACACAAAACATACCTGCCATACTTTTCCAAAGAAAGGAATCAGCTCTCCTGCTTAACAGTCTTACTTTACTTGCATTCGTTTATCCTCTTATATGGTGTCCAAGTACAAGAGAGAAAGTCTGTAGTGTGTAATCAGCGCTCTTCCTCCGCCATCTCAGGTTTACAGAGCAGGGGAGGGGAGAGATGGCATAATTATATATTCCTGCTCGGTGCCCTGAGCAGCGTGAATGCTGTGTGTGTAATGCTAGGCAAGCCCTTTCAGGCTTGTTGAAGGCACATTGTAAATAGAGCATGCATAAAGGAGACTTAAATCATTGTTGATGGAATTGGATTATTTACTGCAATGACAAGCCTGTTAGCACGAGACGGATCAAAAAAGCCGCCAGTATCTGTTCAGATGAATCTGACATTGACCTTTTTCTGTTACCTGTCGGCTCTTGCTCCACAATTTGTGTATTCAGCGTTTCTGCCATGTTTGGATGAAAACCAAATGCCGCATGCAAGCCGCACACAGCAAACATATTCATTAGCAAATTAATCAGCAGTCAAAAGGCATATTTCACTGACAGTAACGGTGAGCCACAGTGTCAGGGTGAAGACATGGAGTTTCCCTTTGAAAAGCCTCCAGCTCCTTTTTCACCTGTTTCTCGGTAAACAACGAGTAAAAGCGTGAGGACAGATGAAGAGCGATTAGGAAGAAGTATCCCTCTTTACCTTGAATAAGTGTGTAAAGCAATAGCTCTGTATTATGAAAAGCGAACACACCCTGGGAATATGGTCTTGAAGGATGATTGTGGAAAAAGATGCAAATATTTTCATTCAATCTTGAGTTGTTGGAGAGTGACATTGATGGAAGGATAAGGCGTTTTTTTCCCCTCCCCCGTGTGAGTGGTGTGAGTCCCACCATGCGGTAAAAGGTTTCTGTGTCAACATCAGAGAGGACGTGAAATAACACAACAATTTCACCCGTCAGGAGGCACACATCAGACGTGACACCGTGTGGAACTACAAAAGCAAAATGTCTAAAAGTTCTCCCGGCCCTCATTCCTCCACCTAAAAAGAAATCCACAACCCCTGAAACAATTCTGCCTTCAGTTATTACCATCGCCTGGGAGAGAAGGTAGAGATAGCATCTCCAGCTTTTAAACTTAAAAGCAAAGACAATTTACAAAACAAAAAGCAAAGAGCTTTTTAAGGGTCAGTGCAGGCTCTCCTAAGCGGAACATATGCCTGGGAGAGGCCATACCTTTTGATAAGGTGGGGGGGGGTAATGGGCTCCACACACTGAGGAGCTAAGGACTCTACCTGACAAGGTCCTTTCATTCTCTGCGACTCAGGTTTCTCCGTCCGTCCTCTGCTTGGGAACAACAGCTCATTTGCACTGTCCCAAACACACAGTGGCAGGAAGGAGGTTCATTCAAAAGACCCTATGTGGAGTTTATTTCAGACAGCTACGGGATTCGTTTGGTGGTATAAAACTACATGTTAATGCAGGAGAAAAATTAGTTAAAGGTACATATGTTCTTTTTGCTGCATAGACATTTGCACAAGGGAGCAAGAGGAGCAGTCGGCATGTGTTATTAATATGATTGCTTTTCCTGGTGAAAGGACCAGGCCACAGTACTTCATTCATTAAATGTATTAGCTGCAGTGTAAAGAATAAACTCTTCTTAGCGCTTCCTGCAAGTGCTAAGATGGACTACAAGTAATGTTTTTTTGTCAATATTAATATGTCCATCATTGTTTTGATAATTATTCAGCTCAGTTTCCCATGTCTTTTTTTTCCCACAACCAAAAGAAACAAAAAAGAATCTTTAGCATTTGTCTTTGATAAATGACTGAAAGGATTGATTAAGCTCTTGTAGATTACTTGTCAATTAATTGACAGATTGTTTCAGACCTAAAATGTATAGAATTTATGATTTTTTTTCAGTGTTTGAAATTAAAACATTTGTATTCCTCCCTTAGCACAACATGCCCTTCTGGAGGATCTCCAGCCATTCAGACCTCATGGCCCTCCACCATGCTCTAGACCTGGAGTACTTGTAGCACTACAGCACCATGGTACACCCTGCTCCGCCTCAGCACACCCTGCAACCTTTCACCTTCGCCCTCCAGCCCCGTCCCAAGCTTGCCGCAGAGCCTACAGCTCAGAAAAGACCCCCCTGCACTGCCTGGCGTCTGTCTTCCACTACACAGGAAGAAAAAAAGAGGAGAATGGAGAGAAAAAAAGGCTGAGCACACGGTTAATGTGCTGACATATGGTCACACTTCGTCTTAACCCTAAACTTATTTTTATTTTTTATTTTTTTGGAAGCGAAGGAGAGAGGTAAATTTACGGCGCTGCAGCTGCTTGCCCTGTTACTGTGAATTGGCCGCTTTCTGAAGCTGTCAAAGTGTTTTACGGCCCACTGTTTGTGCCGGCACTCTGTCAGGGTCCACACCTGGAGGAGAGCTGCGCTACTGGTGGCCTCGCCTCAGAACTCAGCTACAGTAAACCACAGGCCCACAACTACTGGTGGTGACATTTCTCCGTCCCTCTAGCTCTTCACCTCCCGTCTCTTTCTGCTCCTTATCTGTCTACCTACTTTTTAGTCTCTCTTATGTCATTGGACGGACAGACAAAGCAACTGCTCCTCTGTTGAACGTCAGCCTGGGAGTCCTGTGCTTGTTATTTATGAACAGAGACTTTGTGAGTGGCACCGTGCCACTGAGAAGGTATCTCTACGACAAAAGACTCGTGCCTTTTACAAAGTACTATTGATTTCCAACCACAGCGAGAGGAAGACATTTATGGAAGAAACAAAAAAACGGGGTTTTCTAATAATTTAAGGAAATTACAAAAACTTTATTTACAATGCTGAGACAATCGTGTATAGAGGAAATCTTTTTTGTGTGTGTAAGTTTGTAATCACTGGACTATTCCTTCCTATATTCATTTAGGTACGTGCTCTTAAAAGGTGGCAATGCTTTTTCATTAAAGTAAAAAAAATAAAAGGCATCCCATCGCACATAAGCTTGTGCGAAGCCTGAAAGTGTTGATGTGTTCAAGTTTTGTTCAGTAAACAAATATGTAGATAATGGGATTTTGTGATAAATCGTTTTGTCAAGACCAAAAGCATGGATGTCAAGTGTCAATGACCTTTCATTTGATTCTGTGACGTTTCTCGTCCTTAAAGGAAACTGCAGTCACATCTTTATACATCATAACAGGTCTCCTTTACTGCAAGTTCTTTTTAGACTCATATTTTAAAGGGAAAGAGGTATTTGGCATTCTTTGTTATTCAGAAAGGTAGCTCACAACTTGTGTCCTTTCGGCATTTCACCAGCTTGCAGCCCTGACCCCATATATTTGAAAGCAAACTTAATTCTGATCCATTTTTCGTATATGGCATGGAAGTAAAAAAAAAACTCACTATTTCCTGCCTCTTGAGAGCCATCTTGGTAACAAATTTAAAATTTTAAAGCAGGCTTGAATAGGTTTTATTATCTTTTATACAAGCGCTATAACACCTCTTGTACAGCAAGCATCATTTTGTATAATGTAGTGTTTTTATTTCGACTTTGAAAATACATTCTGTGTCCCTCTTTGAAATAGTTTAAAGACACAAAGCCCTTTTCATAATGCTTCTACATCTGTGGATGGGGAAACTGTAATGAACATTGAAAGAAAAGCCACTAACTTCATGGGGTTTGTGAACATACAGGACATGTGTTATCGACTGTGAATTTCTTAAAAAGAAACCCATTTGTTGCGTTTCTAATTTTCCCTCCTTTGCACATGATCACTGTTGGCCTTTACATTTCAATTTGGATCCCTTTCTCCCCTGCCCCAACCCCATTTTCTCAAACATCATCTTTTTCCCCCGCGCTCTGGGGGTATCTACATATTGCTGCTAGATCAAGGTAATGGTAGGTAAATAGTGGAAATGTTTTATAGATTCATACAGCACGCTTTTTTTTTTTTTAACTATGTTGCAATCATAAATGCAAACTGGAAATACTTTACACTACATGGGCCTCATTGTGAAACGCAAAAGATTGTTGTGTCTGCAAAATATGTGTACAGATGTTTTTGACATTATTATTTGATTGTGTTTAAATTAATAAAACTGATTTGTGAACTGTTACATGTTGCCCTCAGATTGTTATACATACATTTCTAATATTGTGTACTAAACAGTAGGTGCACAATATAATTTAACACTGACATTAAAAACATTTTCTTATTTTAATTGTGTTAATAATACTAGAATAACATTACTATCTGGCCTCAGTGTCTGAGACTGACACTGACGTCACAGGCCTCAGCCACTTATCCTACCAGGAAGCAAATAGAAACTGGAGCTGGTGCAAGTCTAGACCATACAATATCATCACACCGCCACATGCTAATGACTTGCTTTAACTCTGCTGCACAATAGTTGATCAAAATAAAATGTGTTTTTGACCACAAGGCTACATCTGAATGACAAACATGCTTTTGTTTTGGAATAACTAACATGACTCAAAGGCTCCTTTAAAATTTTGTGGTTGCATTTCTATTAATCAGATATTTTTTATAATTCTTGTGAGACAACGCAAGATTTTCTTGATAGCCTGTGCATCACACATTCTTGAGGCTCCTGAAGCCAAGCCAATTTTCAGACCAATATTTGTAATTATTCTGTCCATATAGCGTACATCTCTAGGAGCCTCCATGTGTAATTAACATATATATTGAACCGTTCCAAGCCATAGAGAGCTGAGTTAGTTTAAATAACACATGAAAACATAACACATGAAAAATATTTATGAGGCGGATTTTATGAGGTGGTCACAGCTAAGACAGTCCAGGATGTAACACTAGCCTGGACAGGGAAGAAAGTGTCCGGACTCCAAAACCACAATGGAGAATTAAGCATGCATGGAATTTTATTTTGAGCCGTACAGCCCGTTTAATATCCAGATCAATTATGTTTTCAGATGGAGTGGGAGTGATGGCTGGGGTGAGGCGTGTATGTCTGCCAGTCTGGACAAAGCAAATCAGGCTTCTACCGTCGGAATGCACCGGCACAATAACCCCTAATGTGCTTTTTCCACTTCCGAACAGCTGAAAGACTAAGTAGTGTCTGAGGTCCTCCTGACTGGCTGTCTTTCTAGGAGAGGAGCACTCTCTCTCTGTCGGCAGCACAGAATAGAGGTCTGTTCTCTTTGATAAGTTTTCCCGATGCTCTGAGACCTGGCAGGAAAACTCAGACCCAACCAGACCAGACATTTTGGGAAAGAAAAAGTGGGTGTTGTGGCATGTCGGCCAGCCACTCTGGCTGCTCATGCAAAACAGAGGGGAATAAAAAATAAGAGCCATATTGTGTCTGTTTGGTTTGGTCATGGACCTGACTTACAATCCTCACACTTTTGATTTTCTGTGAGTTGTATCATCCTATCATGTTGCTGTTGATCTTGTGTGGATGCTATATGCTTGCTTTTGTTAAGATATAGGTGTTCCTGTGCTTTAATCAAGCTTTACAGTACCATGTAAAGGTCCTATGTTTGGCATACTTCTGTTGGGCATTCCTCTCCGGGACGTCCCAGCAAAGCGCCCAGCCGCCATAAAACTGTACTGCAATAATAAACAACCACATTGGTGATTTACGACCTTGCCCAGACAGTGATTTCATGCAGATTTCCATAGAGGGGGCCTCTGACGGTGCATCACAATTGAACTAATATTGTATTACATGGATATCAAACTCCCCCCCAAAAAAACTGATCTGACCTCTCTTTTATGAGCAGGAAGCTTATTAATAGGCCTGTGTTCTCTTTTTGGTGGCTAGAGTGTCTCAAGTTAGGGGGAATTTGTCTCCGTAGCGAGCATATGTCCACAGATTGAGACAATAAGAGAGAGCAGAGAGGGGGAGACACAAAGCCTCCATCCTAAGCAGAGCTGCAAGGCATTTCTGCTCAATCTAAGAAACAAAACAACACGTTATTAGGTTGTTCCAAGTCTGCATTTCTTTATTCTTGGTTTGGCTTATGCTGTTTGTCTAGAGGCATGAGAGACAATCCCGCTGTCTCTGATTGCAGCCCCTCCTCCTTCCTGATGAAGAAGGGCTTCTTGCTCCTCTCCAGAGTGCATGGCTCAGTTAGCCTTGGCAAGCAGCGAGAGTGACAAACTTGTTGTCATGCTGTGGCGGGCGGTGGTGCTAAACTAGGCCCTTTGTTTACTGTTTGTTTATTTCTCAGTTACTGGGATTTGACAGACAGAGTGGGACAGGGACAGCTGGTAATCAGGAAGCTGTGTATGTCAGGGATCGCAGCCAGAAGTGTCAACTCCGAAGGGGCCAGGCGTCCACAGCTATGCCTGTCCCACACAGACGTGGCATTCCCAAGTGAGGCCAGACTGCGACGACGCTATGGATATACTGTATGCCGGTGAAGAGTTTGAGTCAGATAGGTCTAAAAAAGATTTGGTTTTAATGGAGTTGCAGAGATGTTGTGTCTCATAGAGGTCACGCACACACACTTGTGTACATATTGAGGCACCCACTAGATGAGGAAATTGTCTTTACTAGTTAAGTAGTTGTTTTGACAACTGACATACTGTTTCAATAAAGCACTGAGATGCAGGGTAGACATTGTCTCTCATCATTCATGTTCCCTTCACTAGCTCAGCAGTAGTTGCTGCAAATATCATAAATCAGAAACATTGAAATGTAACTCTTCTGTCTGCCAGTCAACAAGTTGCTTCATTAGTCATCTGGTCTCTTGATTGCAGAGTATTTGTTTCAGTTTTCAAACAATTTTCCATTAAAGTTAAAGCAGTAACTCCCCGTTGCGTGCCTCCAGAATAAAAGTATTACTTTACAACAACTGCAATAATTACTTGTACAACACTGCACAACACAGCAGGTAATGAAATTCATTCACTGAGCAAATTCAGCAACAAAGGCAAACTTTCACATAAACTCTCACCACGGCTCATAACCACCATGAGGTCGTAGTGTTGCATTGCCAGGGCCGGCCTGGAGCGATGCTCACTGTCTGCCCACCACAGCTCCACCTGCGTCTCTGCGGTCAAACACACAAACTCCCTCATATTTACTGGGCCCACCGCACTGCTCCATTTGAAGGTGAGTGGCAGAGATTTATATGGCCAGCTAAGGCCACCCTACAACTGTGAATGCGTGTGTGTAAATGTGCATGACTTCTTAGCTAACTCTGAGCTACCAGGTCCCCAAGGGTTTATTTGGCTGCTGCTCCCTGTATGCTCTGTGTGTGAGCATGTGCAGCGTGTTTTTGTGTGTTTGTGTGTGCTCAGAAAGTGTACGTGTGTTTGCAAGGACCTCCCTCTAGGGTGTTAATTGGGCTGGCTCTCCCAAGTCGGGCCTCGGACCCAGGCCAAGCTCCCTCTCGTCTGGCAGCAACAAGAGCCTTTTAGCCACTTTAATAAACTCAATGTCCTCCGGTTAATAAAACAGCCTTGCGTCCCACCTTGGCTTGTTTTTGCTCGATAAGTCACAGGTGATGTTATTTTTTCTATATGTAGAAATGAAGGAAAGGTGAACCCTGTTTCATAGGTAGGCTGCATGTTATTTTTCCTCTAAGTTCTGCTGCTGCTTTATGTCTGCCACATATTCATTGTATATATATATATAAGTTATTATTATTATTATATAATTGTATACAGGTGTCACAATTCTCCAAGTCCACGATTCTATTTAATTTCGATTTATACATCACAATTCGATACAATTTTAAATTTAACCTATTACTTTTCAGCAGTCACTGATGAATGAATGTCGATGCCACAATAAGAGTTATTAGACAGCTTGGGTACTTTACAACAAAAGTTTTACAGGACGCACTTGAATGAACCATGAAGTCCCGTCGGAGCTCTCGTTGGAGGCTTTACCGTTTGTTGTTTGTTTACATAACTCAGTAGAAAGCAAAATGTTGCCATACGGTGACCTCGGGGTGGAAGCAGGAAGGTTTTCCAGTTCTGTTGTTTCTCCGTCATCTCCGGCAGTGGCCATGGTGTCTGGAAAGGTGCAGCTGCCTACAGGCTAACGGTAGGCTAACGGTAAGCTAACGTCACGCTGTGTGTTTTTTCTCTGATGTGCGCAAGTAGGCGGGGGGTCTATCCGCTATTAAGTTAAGTGCTGAGTTGTGTGTGTGTGTGTGTATGCTCAAAGTTATTTTTTTTCTATGGGCCTAACGTTACCTAAAAGGTCAGTTCATCTGATTACAAAAATGTAGTTTAAGGATTTGACCCTAGAGTTAGCTAATGTTGCAAACACGGAGCTGGCTGCTTGCTAAAAACAGAATATCTGTTTTCTGTTTGTACACATATTAAATTCCAAAGATGTGAAGTGTTGCTAGTGAAGCTTTGAAGTTGTTTTAATGGAGCAACTGAATAATGTACTAGTAGGCTATGTATTATGACTCATGCCTCTTGCCAATAGCTACTTGATAAGGTAATTTCATAAATTTTTCAGTGAAGAGTAAGTAAGTAGATTTTTCAAGTAACTTTCCCTAGCAGCATGGCATTCCTGCTGCCACTCTTAATACAAGGCGGGTGAATGAAATTTGGTTTGTGGTACTAACATCATTAACAATTCTATTTCTATAATTCTATTTTTTTTTGTCTTGTGGTGATCTCCAAAATAGTTAAATCAAAACCTGGGCACATACTGTATAACTAAAGCTATTTGCAAATTTTGATAGATAAACTTTTTTGGTTATTTAAGTAAACAGCCCTTTAAACTATTTAAGACCCAGAGAGACACTCAATCAAATGGAACAGAGTGATATTAGAGTTGTTTTATGCCAGATTTCTCTCTCTCAGTATCTTCTTCTCAGTCTGTCTCTTTTTCTTGGGCTCATTCTGTCCCAGTAGGAATGTTAATGTTGCGTTCCGGTTGGCTGAAATGGTTTCTTTGCTCTGCCTCTGTCTGAGCAGGGGACACAGAGGGGATGGAGGGGTAGCACGGGGGCGAGGACCCACTGGGACAGGAGAAAATATTCTATATCCTGGGTGACTCCGCTCTTCTAGGGGATTACAAAGGGTTTAACTGGCGGATGAAGGAGAGCAAAGTGGTAAGTGACATTTCTGGTCTAGGAATATGGCAATCAGCAGCGTGGAGCCCCGCCAAGTCTCCTGGCCTGGCCAGAAAAATGCTAAAAAAGGCTTGGGGGACTGTAAACAAACGGGGCACTGGCTAGCGGTGCGGTAGGGGAAAGGAGGGAAGGGAGAGGGAGGCGGGGGGCGTCCAGGGGGACAGATCTGTTAACCATCAGTGGTTGCGTTTCATCCTGCCGCCCCTGTCCAAACCCTTCAAGGGAGGCTTTGTGTACCTGCTCCGCAGACAGGAGCTGAGTATTTGGGGAACAGGAAACCAAGGCTTCCCCTTCCTTTCTTCCCCACACCTCACCCATTCCCCTTCCTCTGTCCCCCCCAGCTGCCCCCCAATACACACACCCCACATTCACCCCCTGCTATGCCCTCTCTTGTACGCCACCTCTGCCCTCTGATCACTCATACCTCCTCTCTGAATAGGCATGTTGTACAGTATGTCATTGAAATAACACACACACACTGGCAGGTAAAGTTGATAAGGGGACAATGGCTTGTCCCACTTCTTTCCTCCCTCAGCTAACAGCAGTTGATGCTCAGCTCAGGTATGAATGTACAAAGATGTCCATGCATAATCTAAAGGCCTGCATCCATTTGGGTTGAATAAAATTGGGAAGTGGGTATTTAAACCTAAATCCATTATTCATAATTCTCCCTCTAAACTACCAGCCAAGAGAAACAGAGCATTGACAGAGTTCACCATGTTAATTAATTCAGTTAGTTCATGAGCTGCTCAGGACTGTTCAGCCACACAGCCTGCGCCAATTCACATCAGCACTTAGCCTACTAGAAATTATTCCTGACAAAAAGCTGCTAGGCCTATTACCGTTACACAATAAAGGTTAGCATGGGAGAGTAAGGGAGAGTTCACAAGAGTAATGCATGCATGGATTACAAACAACAATTGTCTAATTATAACTTAGCAACCATTACTAGGCACAGCAGGTTTGTCAAGCTTTTGGTTTCTCCACTTGATACGTCACTGTGCATGTTGCTGTAATGCAATAAGGGAGATATTCTTATAAGGTCATTACTTTCTCTTTCTTTTATAAAATTACTGGTCAACCTTACGTAGATGCTAGAATATAGTCACCAAACAAGTCTCAACCAAGTGCGAGCAAGGTGGGTGGGGCCAGGCCAGGTCTAGCATTTCTCAATGCCCATTTCAGACTTTAATTTGACTTTTTATGTGGGTAAACCATGTTAAAAAAAATCTTGATTATACTTAACATACTTTAAAAGTCCTATGGCATGAAAATGTCACTTTATCAGTTTTTTAACATCCTCAACAATCTGAGTTCCCCCAACCTGCCTATGGTCCCCCAGTGGCTAGAAATGATGATAGGTGTAAACCGAGTCCTGGGTATCCTGCTCTGCCTTTTGAAAAAATGAAAGCTCAGATGGGCCAATCTGGAATCTTGCCCCATATGAAGTCACAAGGGGCAAGGCTCAAAAATGGCACATATTAAAGAAAAGCACATTATGGGACTGGCTCTACTGGCTGTAATTCTGTACCAAGGCTGAATTTCTGGAAAGAGACTCCTGATACAGTATTAGGGGACCACTAAGGCCTATATAAAAGCATCCAAAAAGAAGCATGTCATGGGACCTTAAAAATGCTTTTGGAGTGGGACTTTATCATGTAATGCCACTGCCCAATGTATTGATAGTTTATAGTTTCTCATCCTCAGAATGGATCTGAGGATGAGAATGAGTGGAGGAATGTTTTTTGTATAATCTGCCCGACTCATTTAGCTGAATGTAACTTCCTGGTTCGCGTGTGGGGGAGTGTGCTGTGTGCATGCATGAGAGAGAAAAACTATAAGAACTATAATCTGCTAGCAACAGTTTACAAAAGTTTTAAAATCAATGACTATTGGCTAGAGAATGAGAAGTCTGATTTTTTTCCTTCTGTACATAACTACAAACTACAGCCTTGCAATATGCAATATTAAGTTAAATCAACACCCCAAAAATAGCATCTTCTGCGGGGCTACTGTAATGCCCTGATTAGTCGAAGCTGAAGGAGTTGGATAGCTTTGTGGTCGTTAATACGCAGTGCGATGAAGAGAAATTCTCGTCCCTGGCACTGAGTTGACACGGATCATAAAGGCTTCATTGTGAATGCTGACTTGTCTCCCAGTATGCTAAATTAAAAAATGGATGTAACCTAATATGGGATGGTAGCGGCGATAAGATCTGGAGTCGGCCCATGTCCCTGCAGGCCCTTCTCCTCGCTGCACCACAAGGGAAGGCAGCGCGGTGACAAGAGGTGTTCAGGAAGCAGTGAACACCCTGCAGATCAACAGATAATATTTTTCTGGCAAATAAATTCATTCCTGAACCTTAAATTACATTTTCACCTCCCAAAGAAATGCCTGCTCTCTAAGCCTGAGGCAGTGTCTGTCTGCCACGGAGGGAGGGGGAAAGAGGAAGTGCAAGGTGTTGGCACATGTATGCATCTGTTTGTATGTGATTAAACAATGTGCAAGGGATTGTAAATGTCTGTCAATTTGCATGTTTCGTGTACTGTATTGGTGAACGTATTAGTGTACGTGTGTGTGAGTTAATGTGTGCATGTGTGAGTAGAGAGAAAGAAAGAGAGAGAGAGAGTCACTCTGCAGCACCATGACAACAGTGGGGCCGTCTGATCCTCTCTCTCTAATTGTCTGTGACCTCGTAACTGGAGACGCACTCTCAAGGCAGGAGGAGGGCCTTTCACACGGCAATCACTTTTGGATTTGTCCTCTATGCAACTCCTGAATACCACTGCCAGAAAGGTGTGTGTGTGTGTGTGTGTGTGTGTGTGTGTGTGTGTGTGTGTGTGTGTGTGTGTGTGTGTGTGTGTGTGTGTGTGTGTGTGTGTGTGTGTGTGTGTGTGTGTGTGTGTGTGTGTGTGTGTGTGTGTGTGTGTGTGTGTGTGTGTGTGTGTGTGTGTGTGTGTGTGTGTGTGTGTGTGTGTGTGCAGGTGTGATCACTTCTTAAAATCCAAACCCCCTACAGATTGGCAGTGAGGTACAATATACCTGAGGTGGATTAGACACCCTTTGATGTTCTAAAAAAAAATGTTCACAAAACCTTTGACTCAAGTGATAAATACAACATAACATGTGTTAATACCAACTTTACTTCACACACAACATGAGCAAATACAAAAACACAGAGACTATTAAAAAATAGCAACTTCTTTGACAGTTTGTCAAATGTGTCTTTCTTTGTTTTGAAGACCCGAGACAGGGGGAGTATAAAAGATTGAAATATGATATTTGCTGTATTATAAATTATTTTTCTAAGTAGAATAGAACAGAAAAGTCAGTTGCTCTGTTCCCGAGGTACGTTGAGCAGGTGAATTTAGCTGAATAGCTGCCATTTTTCTTGCTCATCTACTTCAGTCTTCATGCTAAATTTGAAGGACTTATTTATATGAGCAGTTCTTACTACATGGTGTGATGAATTCTAAATGCACAAAATGTCCACAAAAAATCTATTTCTTTTCATATTTTGATCTGGATGCATGCAACTAATCCACTGGCCTGACTGTAGTACGGTCAAGCTCTTTATCACTTCAAGTACAAAGCAAGTAGTAGGGTGATTAATTCTTACATTGTACTTTACATACTGTCCACTCACGCCTATCTCTACGCTGTCCGTCTGTCTCTGTCTGTCCTTAGAGACAGAGCTGTACTGATGTCTCTGTTTTGTTCCACCATAAAGGGGCCTCAGTAATGGCCCCTGTCACACACAAAGGTATTAAGGCCTAAAGCCTCTCTCTCTCCGCCGCCACTGGCAGCTGGGCCAGGGGAATAATTTGATTTGGTATTTTATGCTGGAAAAGAGCTGTTCTTCCTAAGCCACATTTGCGCTTGGCTTCTCCTCAGCTCTACAGCCCCCTGAAAGACTTTACATGACATTAACACATTTCAGAGAGCATTACGGCTTGAAAAGAGATTTGTCTAGACAAAGACATGGTTTATTTGTAGTTAAAGCTTCATTTCCTGCCTGTTCCTTCTCCTGCACTCTCTCCCTGCACCTTTACCCCCCTCAACCCTCCCCTCCTCCCCGCGTGACTCCTGCCGAGCGCACAATGGTTGGCGCCCTGACAGGTAAGAGGATTTCAATTAGTTTACCTCGAAATGGGCCCGGCAAAACGTGATTAATGAAAGCAATTAGTCTCTGTCATGTCTTCAGCACACTCCTGCTAAATCACCGGACTCCTCCTCACCGACGCTGAGAGCAAATTACATCACCCAGATCTCTCTCTCTCTCTCTCTCTCTCTCTCTCTCTTCTTTATGAGCTCCCCACGTCTCAATGAAGAGAGCAACGGAAAGGAGAAAAAAAAATAGAGGAATGAAACCCAGCTGATACCCATGTGTGTTTTTTTCTTTTACTCTTCCAGAGTGTATCCCATAAACATCAACACTTTCTTCTCTCCAAAAAAGAGTATTAAAATAATACTCATCTTTTCTACAAATACTATTCAAAGAGATTTAGGGCACTGCTGCCTAAAACTATCAACCATGTTATAGTGAGATAAAAAAGATTTATAAATCACCATAGATTATGTGTGTGTGTCTGTCACAAACTGACTAATAATATTCCGCTGTGTGTGTGCGTGCGTGTGTGCGTGTGTGTTTTAACCAGCAGTAAATTAATCGTGAGCCTGGGCTTTGCTCCCCTGATTATAGCACGGATGATCTACAGCATCACACATATGTTTACACTTCATAAATGTACTTTCCGCTTCAGAACATCACACAATACATACACTTATAAACTATAGTGGGATTTATGAAGACATGTTTTAAACGTGTAGGCTTCAAAGTGTGCATGCGTTATGGGCTCTTGTCACGGAACCGAATAAACTCATCCTGAAGAAATGAAATTGAATAAAAGGGAATTTACTGAGCCATAGATAATGTTTTGCTAGCTGCAGGCTGGGTGGACCTCAGCCAACAGTAATCACTTCCCACTAGGAGGGAAACAGTCCCACCTGCTTCAAAACCACCGCATGCAAGCTTCCTCTTCTCACAGTTTTTGCTTGTGTTATATATTTATGCCACCATCCCACCCACCATACTGTTTCTCTCAATACTTATTTGACTTCCCTACCCTTGTGGCTCTCCAAGCTCATTCGTTCCTACTGAAGACGTCAAACTTTAACAACAGGTCACAATTTAAAAAAATTTTAAATTAAAAAAAAAAAAGCTGTGCACCTTTTAGTTATTAGCAAATATTACTCAAACAGGAGTACATTTGCTTTTAATTAATATACATTTCATGTGGCAGTGAGTATTTTCTGAACCAGGAAGGTGGTGGACATCGATTCAAACTACAGTGCCCATGTTTATTGTAATGATGGAACATACCACCCTGTGTGACAGTGTGGCTCATTTATGTGTTTTTAATAGTTTAGTTTAAATAGTTTTCAAGCTCAAGATGTCTGTCATTCTATGTTTTCACCTGCAGACTGTGTTACCTTAGTCAGACCTTCAAGTATGGCCTTGTATGCTAGCGACACAGTGATGAGTGTTTGTTCTTCTTTGATTTGCTTATTTAATTAGCGCTTCGTAATATCTTTTGAGGAAAGTTTTGTGTTAGTTGGCAAGTCTTCTAGACCGAGTGCTCTAGGCCTTTGGTTTATTTGACTGTAGCCATGAGTACATTTTTTGCTCATCGTTAAAACACATTTCTTAATAAACTCCATAAAATTGTTTCATCTGGCAAAAGGTTAATCTCCTAGTTCCTATGTTGGCTTGCCTGTGGCCTTTGGAAAGGTGTGCTCGGGATGATAGGGTTTGCATATTTTGATGTGATCCTATTTCTTCATTTCCTGCATTGGCTGTGAACAGGGGGGACAGCACATGCTGTAGCTAGACCAGGCATTCTCCTTTTCTTTCTCTCTTCCTGTGCCATTCGTTCTCTTCCTCTCTCGCTCTGTCTGTCAGATAGAGCATACCAATTTAATAAGCTTGTTTCTATTGGAAATGGGATGATTGGATGTCTTTGGCATCCACCCTGACCTGTCTCCTCTGCTGTACGATGCACTGGGGTCCAGTCCACTTTCTAACACTGTTTTTAGATTGACGCACATTCCTGAGCATTTCTAAATGTGTGTGTGTGTGTGTGTGTGTGTGTGTGTGTGTGTGTGTGTGTGTGTGTGTGTGTGTGTTGCATGTTTGCATAGCTCAAATGGAGGCTGCCTTGTCAAGCTGTCATGCATCAAGACAGTAATATCTGAGGTCCCCCCTCTTTGCTCCTCGCCCCATCAGTCAGAAATTGGGAAAGCCACGGCATACACTCCAGTGTCTTTCTCACTCTCTCTTTCTTTTGCTCTCTTCTCTGTATCTGTCAGTTTCTTTCTTTCTCACTCCATCCCTCTCTCCTGTTGTCTAAGGTTTTCCTGTCACCAAGCCAAAATCTAATTGTTCAAAGCTCTGTCAGCCTCTAACACTTTGATATTTTTCCCAGGCTTCAAAAGAGCACGACAACAATAGGCTTGTGACTGCAGGGCACGCAGAGGTAGCCAAGGCTATATTAGTTATCACGTCTTTATGTCTTTATATTTGCTGGCATTGCTCACAGACCTTTACTTGGGGGTGGGAGGGGGGTGTTTCGGAAGGAAGCAGACTTGTTAGTGGTTTCTCAGGCGGCTTGTTCGATGCCCCGGGATATTTTTTAAAGTTTGCAACTGACTTTCCAACTCCACCTCAGGTAAAGGGTGTGTACGGTGTCAAAGCTCTAAATGGTGGCGTGTCTGTTCTATGTTTATAGCAATGTTGAGGTTTCTGTAATTGACACTGTCTTAATGCGTGTCATTTTTACACAATGTTACTTGCCTAACCACAAGATCCAGACTGTAGTTTGGGTCTGGGATAATTAAACCTGCAAAGAATAGACGGTATCACATAATTTGTTACAGATTTAATCTTGGCAACACTTTAGTAAAACTGTAAGATGGTCTCAGGGAGACATTTACCTCTTAATTTTTTTAATAAACCTCCGGTCAAACACTAATCTTTAAAGTGAGACTACGTAACTTTTGGCAGAAAAGTTCATCTTGAAATTAGAAAGTTGAGTTCTAAGTTATAAAACATACTCAATTTATTACACTGAGAGGTTTTGCTGCTAGAGTTGGGATAAGAACAGTTTGGACCAGTAGTTTATGGTGTCTAATGTTAGCTAAAATGATCAAATATTGGGTAAATTGTGTTGTACAAAATACATAACTTATTCAGTTTGCTGATTGTATGACACTTCTCCACTACATTAAGCATTTAAGCTAAATGCTTAGCAAAATGCTAAACTACTGTTCAGCCAAATGCTTCAGCAGTATTATAGCTAAATACATTTGCATCCTAAATAACAGTTTTTTAGCTGTGGCTGTCATTCAGCAAAAGTTAGATTCAAGATTCAAGAGTAGTACAAAATTACGTGCAAAGTTCACAGCTTAAAAAAATACAGCACAGAAAAAATTAAAACACGTGGAAAAGTCGAGATATTAGTTATATGAATGAAAATAAATAAATGCTTAAATGGGTGTCCAGAGCATGTAGAGTGATAAATATAAATATACCAAGTCTAAAAAAAACTGAAAAATATATAAATATCTAGATACTAGATACATACAGTTGGGAAAAAGTATAACTATCCATACATACTACATATACTGTACATATTACATACTAGTAGGCATGCTTTTGGGTAAACTGTCACTTCGGTGTGAAAAGTTGGCCAATACTTTTCATTGCACGTCTGTAACTAAAACAGCAAAACAAATTGTGCTTAATTTGAAAGCTGTGTTCACACCGAACTGAAATTGCGCTTCACTGTGTGTCTTGGTAACTCTCCAACATGAATGAAAATGAAAACAGGAAACGCACAAAATATCCAGTTCAGTTTTTTATTTGATTTTATAGGAAAAACAGATTTTAACATTATTCAGGTTGAGAATTTTGCCAAATCAGAGATAGCACACTATCCAATCTAAAGACATCCCTGTTATTCAATTACTAGTAATGTAATTCTGTCAAGGGAACCAGCACTTTACAACAATAAGCATTAGATTGCGTTACACTTTCTTGTGTTTTACTCCACATAACATTAGTTCACTTTTCACACAACAGTGATCCAATTTCTGTGTTTCTCTGTAACAAGTATTGTTTAGTGTGGAGGTTGCCAGCAGCAGGTTAGCACCTACTCAGCCCTGCTAACATGATATGCATTCACCTCCATGGGGGATATACTCCGCACGTTCTATTTATGGATGCTGTGTAAAAGGACACTTTACCCCCCAACCCTTCTGTCTGAAAGAGAAAATAGACAGAGACCATTGTCATATGTTACATACAGGACAGATTGGGAAAGAGAGAGACAAGACATACAGAAATCATGTCTGATATAACAACACTAGTGTTGTTATATCCCACATGCACCAGAAGAGTAAATACTTCTTTAGATTTAATTTCAAACAGTAAGAGTAACTGCAAGCTAATTTTAATTTGGGAAATTCCCCTATTTGCTTAATTGCCAAGAGTTAGGTGAGAAGATCGATACCACACTCACATTTGTCCGTCAGCTATAAAGCTACAGCCACAAGATTATTATCTTAGCTTAGCATAAAGACAAGCAGTAGGAGCTAGCCCGGCTCCCAAACTAGTTCTTGGTGACCAGCAACTGGGTCCGGGGACTTCCTTGTGGTGGCGAAAAGAGTCCAGAAAGTCCATGGACCCGGCCAAAAAATGTGGCTTCAGTCCCATACTTAAAGGTACCATATGTAAGATTTCTGCATAATTTCTGCATAAAAAATACCAACGTTACCTATGTACCTATGTATCTATTTTTTACACTCTCCCAAATGTTTCCATGAAATGTCAAACCCAGAGAAATCTTTCTGACACAGGATGTTTTCCTTTACTCACCTGTCAGTTGCTTCATATAACCTATCTCCCTTTTACTCCTAACTTCAGTCAAAACTTAAAATGACCCTCTTTGTGTTTGGTCCTGCACTGTGCTCACTTAGGGCCAGATGTGCCCACTTCAGGCATATTTGTTTCGCAACGTGCACATAAAAGCATGGTGAGGTATGTACAAACATGGCGCACTGAGGTAAAAGTGCAGACTGCCTGTCACAGCAACTGAAAATGGTAAAGTGCGCTTTTCCGTGTCATCCATATACATTCGCAGGAGGATCAATTAAAGATTTGATTCGAGAGATATGCGCCAGACAGACGTTCCTTTAATTTATAGATGGATAGATGCAGCCCTGGCCACTGGCAACTCCATTTTGTCTCATGTACAGCATAATAAAAAGCATCAGACTCAGTGTGCAAGGTTTCTGTGCGCAACAGTTCTTATCAGAACAAAGGTGCAAAGGCCTTTACAGTATGAGTAACAGTCTCATGTCTGCATGCTGTGTTTGAGTGTGTTATCCATCGGGTAAAAGTACAAAAGTAAGACCCAAATTGTAATGAACTGGAATTTTCCTTTAGATGTAAAATACATCAAGATACATCATGTTAAATAACTTAGCCCCTTCTCCACCAGTGCATGTAATAAGTAAAGTGACTGCAAACACCTTTACCAGGTAGAACAATGTGTGAAAATGGTTTTGGGCTCTGGCCCTGACAGGAGCCTTTGTTTTGACTGAGTCTCTTTTCAACTCTGTGGGATTTCCTCCAATATCCCAGAGCTCCCGTTGAACGAGAAGTGGGTAAAGGCAGAGCAGCCTAACAAGCTGCTTTCTCCGTCTGAAACCAGACTTTCACTTGCTCTTGCAGAAAATGGCACTTTCCTTTGGGATAGGGAGGTTTGGCCCAGGCTTCAGACGAAGTTCAGCTTGCTGGCAGTAGCAGCGAGTCAGTCCCCAGCTCCTCTTCCCCGTCTCGACAGCTGGGAACAGTGGGAGTTGCGGGCTACAATTGCTGGCCAGAACTGAGCCTATTGAACTCAGACTTGCTGCTTTTCGCTCACTCACCAGGAGTTCTGTTTTTACAAGTCTCTGAACCTGACAGGAAATGGGTAGCAAATGAGCTGTGATGTCCTCCATCAAACACACTACATTTTAATTCTGTTTTCCCAGGATAAATATATCATACAATTACATACTGAATATCCTTATATTCCAAGCTACTGTGTATATAAAGACATTTGGTAGAGATGTACTGTATGTCATCACATAAGAGAAATCATCTATATTTGTTAGGTCTTGAATAGCTGGCCTTCATGTACATTAGAATAAAATCAGTTGTACAGGCAGGAAACAGTATATCTTTAGATCCCCTAATTCATCATGGGACACCACTATCACTCTAGTCTAATCTTTCTTTTGCTTGTTCTGAAAGTGAGGGAAGAAAAACCTGTGGGTGTTTTATGTTTGCATGTTTTAAAAAGACAAACCTGACATATTTCTGCATTTCTCCACCCTTGTTTCTCTGCCTCCCTGCCCATGGAGCATCTCTGCTTCTCATCATACGCTCATATTTCAAGCAAGCTAAAGCAATAGAGAAAAACATGCGGAATTTAACATGCTGGGCAATTTCCTTTGATAAGCAATCGGTGTCTGGTACATGTGTTATGGAATCAGACGTTGCTTCAGAGCAGATTCACTCCCAAATGCAAAATGATCTTTTTTTATCACGTCAGTGAAAACACAAAGGACAACGAGGGCAATAAGTAACGCCCTACTGCTCTCGCAACAGTGAAGCTCATCCCAGTTCCCCAAACTGAGAAAAGTATGTAGTGTCTATTTTTGACAGATACATACCACTCATTGTTAAACAAAGTCTAGAGTAAGATGGGGAGAAATTAATTGTGATTCCTGAAGTTTCTTGTTTCTGCTTGTATATTTTTGCAGCAGCTGCACTAGATATTACACTTTTTGCAAAAAGCTGCTTCCCTAGAAAAAAAATCTGAAATCCTCTGCATCACCTGGCGATTCATGTACTTTCACACAACTCAATAAAACTACATAGACTACGCTGTAAATTATGGATGTCCTGTAAAAGAAATGTGTAAAATTTGATGGTTTTCATGCTTTTGTTTATGATCGTCTTTTATACACTCAGGAGGTTTATTGCCCTACATCATGAAACAATCACAAATAGCCTGTATAGCTTTAAAAAACTATTTTTCAAGGTTTAAGTTCTTATGCCACACTCTCACTGTGCCACTTCCTCTCATCTGGTGACAGCGGGTGGATTTATGTGTATGTGGTTGCCCAGAAGACCCTCTACTGTACCCTCCCTGCAGAGCCTGTCACACAGGCTGATGTATTCCCCTCCTACCCCTCTCCGTCTCCAAGCTTTATGATGGAAACTGATACAAACACTGTGATAGGGTTTCGGGATAAATTATTCAGGCTTCCAATGCTCTCTGCTGCTGTTTCGCTTCTTAGAGGACGTCCATTCTACAAATGGAGCCCTTTTTTTAGACTTCATCCTTTTAATTGATCCGTGGCAAAGACAATACATGTGTGATTGAGAGAGTGGAGGATTGCGCGGTAAAAGTTCAGTACGGCACATAACACTTTGGCCAGGCTGGTGTGTGTTGTCGGGTGCTGGCTGCCTGTGCTGCGGGGCATTAGGTGCCTTAAGATTTACTGCCTGGTAAATGAAATGGCTGTCCATCGGTTGCAGGGGCAGCACATGAACAGAGCACCGGCCTAATGTCTCTACCATCTGGTAGGATAGGCCTTTAATTGAAAAGAATTTCTGGACTGAAGGGGAAGAGCTGGACCAAGTCTCCCAGTCCCCCAAGAGAGAAAAGTAATGAAAAGAAAATAACTTCTCTCCTCTTTAGTGCCTATGGAAGCCATAAAGAATAACAGGACATGGTGATATAACAGACACACTGCCGTAGTGAGTGGGTGAATAACTTTCATATTACAGCCTACCATCTGCTAAGATGGTTAGAAAGCCAATTGGATTAAACGTTATGGCCACTTTGTTCACCGCGACTTTTAGGACTACCTTCAGGTGGCAGTTCATAAAGCATTTCTTTGTCAGATTTATTTAGACATGAAAGATGTGTTTTTACTTTTGTGTCAGACGCACCCACTCCATAATCCCACTTTGAGATTTTTCTAAAAACAAATAGGAGGGAGGGGATGGCAGACATCCTGGAGGCCATAGAGGATAACTGATGAGTCTAGCAGGACTGAAGGCAGAATAACAACACTCACCTTTAATGTGGCTTTTACCGTTGGGATTCACCGAGTCCCAGACACTGTCGGTGTGCGGGTCTGTATGTGTGGATAGGAACCATACAGAAATATATTTCACACATTAAAACAAATTATGAATCTGATTGTGTGATATGTTTGGATCGGTGTCAGTTATAGAGATTATGGATGGAGTGTACATCACAGCTTTGGTATGCTCATGTGGCACAAAGTTACCCTTCCACTTGACAGTATTACCGTCTGTGATGAGCACACTGCCAGTATGCAGGTCTGCTAGCAGGGCCAGCTGAGCTGAGCTAGTTACCTTTGTGACAACCCTTCTGACTCCCAGACTATTCAACTATGTGAGAAAATATATCATTTACATCCACTTTAAAAAAAAAAGAAAGCAGTACCAAAATGTTCTGTATGAACCAATTCCATTTCCCAGTTGACAAGTGTGTATACTGGATGAGGTCATCGGCTAAATCATTTTAAGTACCCAAAGGAAGCACCCACACCCAAGGTAAACAGATATAGATACTAAAGGTAAACAATAAAGAAAGTCAAATGTAGGCAACATCAATGGCAGATACTGTGCTGCAGCAGATGAAATAAAAACAAGCAGTAATAATGATGATTTTTTTAACATCTATTTTTCCACGTCTTTGTGAATGTCGGTGGTGTTGAAATTAGGCAGACAGGCCCTCTTTAAGTACACATCTAAATGTCTCGTGTGTTTTGGCATTTGTTGCTTTTTACAGGCATCACACATAAATGAAAATGCACTCAGACGTACACTTTGTGAACACAGACACACATACTTTTGATTTTACACCAGCTCTAAAGACAGGCAAAGGATAGACTGGCAAAGGCTGCAACACATTTCACTTTCTGGCTCTGATTTTGAGTTAACAAAATGAGAATGCTGTCACTGAATCTGCAAATACGAAGGAAAACAGTCCTGTCAACAGAACCAGAGTGCCCAAGTAAGCCCAAATCCTATGGAAAG
>JABXJD010000772.1:20000-137500 GCA_013375575.1 Percina caprodes | reverse complement strand
CACATTCCAGCCCAAAGTCCTCCCCAAGCATTTCCTCCTCAAGCCCTCGCTTACTTTTGTCTGCCAGACAAACAACCAAAGAGCCAGAGGACTTAAGGGTGCATTAAGAGAGCTCTCACAAAAAACCATCAGTACTTGACCGCAGCTGAAATGATTACACTGTAAGGAAGATATTTCAAAGTTGATCCCAAAAGATAGTCTCATCTTGTGCTTAAGAGCCTACAGGGGATAAAGTGATGCTGCCCTTGGAGGAAATGATGCTGTTCTTGCATTAAGATGCTTATTATTTCAGGAAACGACTGAATCATTCAGAAAGATGTTTTTACTTTTTTAGCTTTTATGTTGTTCTTTTACTTCTTTTACTTGGTTTGAAATAACCAAAAGATGGATTCTGATACATTTGGACAGAGCCTGTCTAGCTATTTCCAGTATTTATTTATGAGCTAACTGGCTGCTGGCTTCAGTCTCATGTTGGATAACAATATCTCCCAAAATGTCAGGAATTATATAGTCACGAACCCAAGTTGTTTCTTTATGTTGTTGTAAGACAAGTGTGCGTGTGTGTGTGTGCGCGTGCGTGTGTTTTGATCATGCTTTTGTGATCAAAACATGACAGCCTCAGAGACACCTCCAGGTGCCACGACTCTGTTGCCATGGCGATTAGGACTGACATAGGTTAACACCTGCTAGCGCTCACTCATGGAGATTAATGCGGCTGCTCAAGCAAGACACACACACACACACACACACAGACTCAAACACAGGCGCACACTCACACCCGAGCCCTGTCCCCTCTAATGGGGACTGATAAAAGACAGGCTCCGTCTCTCGCGAACAGGACCAACTGGGCAGCTTGGGGTCAGCTCCACTGCAACCATATCCATGTGCTGCTGCATTTAGACATGTACATGCCCATGACTAAGAAGTAGGACCTAGTTTCAGGACTCACTTGGCCTCACTGCACTCTTGGCAACACTGTGACAGAAGGCTGGTGGCAACATAAGGCCACTACGTTTTCTCTGGGTTAAATTACAAAAACTCATGTCAGCAGGTCACCTCAGCTGACAGGTAGACAGATGTTGGCTGCTCTTTACTGTCTCTACAATAGATGTTTTAAGCAAGCTAAAGACGGACACACAAAATACAATCAATATGAAAGCGAAAGAGGCTGACAGACAAAACGTCATTCAGTCAGCATGTCACCATGGCACAGCAAATCCTAAAAAAAGCAGGATGAGCAAGTTGATCCAAACTGCTTTTTGGATGTTGACACAATGTGGCTCATTTCCATGGCGCAGGTTTATTTACACACACAAATGAAAACGACTGTAGAGGCAGACATTGCCAGAATCTGCATTTGACATAACAATCATTCTGTCTATTCTGAACTTTAATAAAGTCAAATTTTAAAATGTATATCCTCTCACTTACCTCCAGTGGTAGGTAGCCATGAAGATAGTTTTTTCTTTTTCTTAAATAATCTGCCCATGCCATTTCTGCCTCAAGCCCGATGCAACAGAGGTGAATGGAATTTCACTTGTTGTGAAAATTTGCATTTGAAAAAGAAAAAATACCTTTCCAGTAACAGCATCCCTGTTACTCTGGATAATCCACAGACCTCCCTGTCAACAGATTCACGGGGACTATTTCTTAGAAGTTACAAAGAAAACTGCTCATACTAAGGTACGTGTATTAACCAGAGTATTCCAGTTGTTGTCATTGGAAAGACAAAGTTCTGTTAAGTATTTTAGCTGTGATATTGGTATGGATCTAGGGAAAGCAATGTTTGCCTGTCTGCCCTTGGTCCAGTGTGTATTTTCTCAACGACTATGAATAGATTTCCATGAAGTTTTGTACAGATATTCATGGCTCCCAGACGATAACTCTATTTTTGCATGAGGTTTCAAATGAAATGTCTTGACAACTACTGGATGGATTGCCATGACATTTGGGACAGACATTTATATAATTTGTCTAATACTTTGCTTTATGAACACATTTCTGTTAAACTATTGACATTTCCATCTGCCTTAGCTGTGCTCTAGGGCTAATTAGCATGTTAACACAGTCGCAGTCTTGTTTAAATGACATTTTTTATGCTTTGAGCACCACAAACAAAATCTATTCATCTCCATTGTATTTGAGTGATGAAAATCTCGGAAAGAGATAACTTTAACACATAAAACCTCAACTATCTACGTAGATGGATACCACCATGGGTAAATGAGAAATATATTGTTTTGTCATTTGGCTGAACTGGCCCTTTAAAATTGTATTGCCAACTTTGTATTCAAATAATAATGATGTAATACTGTGGGATCGCTGTTGTCCTAACGTTCAAAAGTGCACCTCTGACTCCACAAGTGGTTTTCATTGGACTGTGCAGCCTAGAGCAGCTCCTAGCCTCCATGCCGGCGTGTGTCCCAGAGCAGTGACTGTAAAATCCATTTGGGACACTAAGCTCTTAATGATAAGGGGATGCTGAGGTAAGGCAGGTATCCTGACTTCCCTCCTAAACACTGATGGTTTTTGGACAACTCTAACTCTCCTGGACTCGGGTGTCCATCTGTGCCAAATCACTCACATGGTACTATTTATTTGGCCTGTTAGAGACCCACCCCCCTCCCCAATCTTTTTCTGTTTTTCCTCTTTTTCCCCTGGTCCTAATAGCAATTGATATGCACTATTAGAGGGTATTCACTGTGTAGATTGTGCACACATGAAAGCAGTGGTCTGTTTACAGAATTCCAAATGATTGGGATTTGGAAAGCATTGTCATCACAGTTAAGACCAGGGAACGGATAAAAGGCACTTAATAACAATGAAGAAAAAGATCCACAGGCACGCTCCACTGACAGAGCAAAATGTTCATACACACATAACCAGTAAACTGTGGACTGGCATGTTTTTCTGTAGCATTTATTATATTCACTGGAGAATGGAAGGAAGTACATCATTTTCTAATGACTTGAGGTTTAAAGTCAAACATAGTCCATCAGCCAGAGAAACCTTGGTTTACCGTGACACGGTTGTATGTTTTTTTTAGTAAAATGATTTGAACTCAACATACTGTAAAAGACCTTCCAAAACCACTCCTACCATAAACAAGCTCATTTGGGTTAAAATGGACAGTAATGCTTCATTTTTGAGGAGGGTGCCTCGTATCAGCTAAATCAAACACTGTTGGGATGATATTCATAATAACAATCTTTTTTTCCATATAACGTATGCCAACTGCAGAACTTTCTTATACAAGCAACATGGACAATCTCAATCTGTTCTTGATTATCAACAATATGTCACTCTAAATTAAATCTGAAAGGAGCTGTTGTCACAGTGCTGTCACGCTATGGTCTGCCACCATAATGGCCCACAACAACAATAAGGTCTTCAGTCTTTTGTGGAACAGCCCTGTGGGCCTCATGCACTCATTCCATCGTTCCCAAAATATTTTTTTGCAATTGATCGGCCCTGTCATTTTGTACATTTCACAAAATGAAGGAAGAGGGAGGACAACAAAGTTCGGAGGTGTAAAAATAGCTTTGAGGCTTTGGGATGCATTGTTTAGTGTCTCAATACAAAAGGGAGGAGTGAGAGGAGCTGAGGCTGGGAATCACCTCAGGGGGCGAGGGTAGAGAGGTGGAGGCACGCTAAGAAACAAAGTCAGGGTGACATCTTAGTGTCAGTGTCACCCATTTAGAGCAGCGCAGCCATATCAGTGACAAACAAACCCGCTGTGGGCCATAAGTTCTGTCAATGCTGGTATAATCCTGACAAGGGAGGAAAAGACTCAAAGTTTTCATCACAGACCTTAAGAAGACAATGTGTCTTATATAAGGTCCCACTTATTGTACAAGCTAAATGTTGCCCTCTTTTACTTGGTGATTTCCTGGGTGATTCTTCCTAAAAAAAAATGGATGGGACAAGTGAATACTTCACTACTGAGGAGATGACCTCCGTATTGTGGAAATAATTTAAAATGTTATGAATGTACAACGTTGGAATCATGTGGCGTCTCCATGGAACTAGAACTCTGATAACACATAGTTGTAGTCATTTTTTAAGTGACGAATGGTATCAGTGATATTGTTTTTTTTTGTCTTTTTTGAGAATTAATGACCATTTGTGTGGATAGGACGTAGAGCGACAGCCAAATCAAGAACTTTACATTCAGGCCTAGCCACCTCTTCACCATAACAGTGCAGTGTAACGGTCACCTGTCGTTATGGCCAGATTAAGCAAGCAGAACTATATCATCTGCAAAAAAGGCAAATGCTCCCCAAGTCTCCAACGTGGACAGAAGGAAGCCCATTGATTGCATATCTCAACTGGCCCAGTAATGTCTCAGGATCCCTAGGAAGACTTGGAGGACATGACTAGGAAGAAGGACATCACAGCCACCTTGACCTGGATCCATACAAGTGGCCAAAATGGATTCAGATTACATTATGGAACTCCAGTTTTGCCTCTGTCTCTTTTGGGTGTGAGTCTTTTCTGTTTTGAGATCCAGGATGGGCCTCCTTCCAATCACTGTGGTGGTCGGGCATTTTCCTATGACGAAGTAGAGTCTAGAGTAATGGATCTATTTAGCAGTAATATTTCTTAATGGAAACAGCCTAATTACAACCACAAATAACCACAAGCCTTCACAAAGGATTAAATATACAATAGCAGAAAAAAGCCAGGTATATATTTTCCAAATGATGAAAGTGAAACATCTGCTGTTCTTAGCAGGTTAAAAAAGGGCTCGGAGGGAGAGAGAAAAATGCTTTGTCACTTTAGATTTCACAGTACCAATTTGAGCTACAAGTCGGCTGGTTTGGATTTCAAAGCCCTCTACTTTCAGGAAGAATAGAAAAACAAATATTTGTTTTGTGGTTTATTGTGTTTTAATATGGCAGCAAGACAAGACACAAATTATGTTTGAAAAAGTATGCTGCAGCTGCTGAAATTAACAAAAAGGATCTATCTTCTTTTGAGGAAGATTTGTGATGTTGATTACTGCCCAGCTTGATTATCTGAGTTTAAATCTTATGTTATGGGGCAGAGTTGTAGGAAATATGACTTTTTTCACTTTCTCAAAGGATTTGCTTGACTTATTTTGACCTGTCTTACCAGCTATGGTCTAATTCCCATTGTTACCAGTGAGATGATCTCAGATATGAAAGCACAGGCAGTAAAACATTCTTTAGAACCTCTCACACTCAAAGGGTATTAAACAGAAACTACCTATCCAAAACAAATAACAGCATAATCTCATCTGCAGTGTGGATAATTTCAAATATGCCAGAACAGAAAAATCCAATGCCCAGGCTTATTAATAGTGTCACAGTAAGTGGCAGGTATAGTGAAATGAGGCCACCAGGGACGGCTGATTGTGAGTGAAGGCCTGTGATCATCACTCATCACCAGGCGTTCCACCCCTGTCGCTGCTCTTGGTTATTCCCACTGGCTGCTAAAATTGAATCTCAAGTTGTGTCCTATTTTGGTTTGAGGAACAGGTGATGTGCTTGGCCCGACACGTTCCCCTTCGCCTCCACACCACCCCCTTGGGGCTGTTAGCGAAGGCAATGACAACATAGTTTTCCAAGAAAAGGAGCAGCGACAAGAAAGGCCCTCTATTCTACAACACAGATCAATACCTGATTAGCGTGGCCTAAGTGCTGCAGAGCCGTGGCACTCATGGTTGTGTTCAACATGGGGAATAAAAGACACGTTTCCCATGAGCACCTAAATGTAAGACATTTTTCTCTGCTTTTGTTTGGTAAAACAAATCCATGTTGGACAGCAAGCGGTAATCAGTCAAGCACTGTTTAATTTGCTGTCAGTTTGCGTAGCACAGAGCTGTCTGTCTCGCTTTGTTGGCCTTTGTTGACAAATGCTTGACTGACTTGAAAATATCCAGTCAAATTAGGCAAATCCTTTGTTCCTTGTGTGCAATGAAAGGGCTACACTGGCTAAAAAGTTGAAAATATCACTGCAATGAGTAAGGTCAATAATATTTAATTTAAAAAGCCATTTTCTTGAAGGCGGAAATTGCATATTCTTCTGGTTTGCTGCTGGAAGACAATAGCAACAACACAGAGTGGATCTGTGTTATTGTTATTGTCAACACACCTGGACTCTCCTATGCTCTGCACCTGCCTGTCTGCTTTCAGTGGAAACTCCCAACCCACCATTTACATGCAGGTCAAATCCTATTCAAATGCTCCTCTAAACAGAGGAGCATTTCAAAACAGTCACCATCAACTGACTTGTCATTATGCATCCGTTTGTATAAGGTCTCCACAGAAGCAGAAATGGAAGTTATCAAATTAATGCTGCAGACCATAATCTTTGATTGTTTACACTGTCATAATAGAGCCTTAAATACGTTGTTTGTTTTTAATTAGTCTACAAGTCAGTTTATTCCTCTTGGTCTTCTTAAATCCATTTCTGGCAGCTTTAAACACAAATATCTTCGCTGTTACTCAGAGCAGGGGTGGGATTGAGAGAAATAATGCTGCCCTGCTGTGACAAAAGGTTGTTATTTGCCTGGCACACTACCTAAAACTTTCCTACAATCTTACAATTATTTCTACCATGTGGGTGATTATGGGGAGAGCAACAGATATGCACAGACAAATTATAGTCCAATCTGGGATGCTTAGATTTGAGTACCAGCATGCTTAACTACAAAGACCATGCTAGAGAAGAACATGAATCATATAAGAGGGGGAAATAAGAGGAAGAGTGATGCAGCCAAGAGTTCCACATCATGGTTTCAGGGGTACAGAGTTGTCCGTGGATGAAGCATTAGTGAAGAGTTATATATTTTGTGTAATTATGTGACTACATTTAAAACTTTTCAAAGTAACAGTTATGCAGCATGCCAAGAAATTGCATCCTGGGGGAATGTACCCTGATGCTGCAACTTCATTTAAAGAAATGAGCCATTTATATTAACCACAATGAAGACAAACTGGTACAGTGGCTGCTCTTTCCTGTGAAAGTGATCACATCTTTATGGCTCCCGTCACTGCTCTTTACAGATCTGTTTCCCAGAGGTATTTGATGGGGAGAGCCAAAGAGGGAGGAAGTGTGGGTCTGCAGGCCCCGTGTTAACAATGGCTCTCCTCAGACCCCCGGCCCAGGCCCAGCCAGTCATGAAACACCATGGAGATGTTATTGACCTCAAGGTTAACTCTCCTCAGGTAAGCCTGGGAGATAATGGACAAAGAGCAGTTCTTTTACAGGTGGAGTGACACGGCATATCCGCGCGCCGCAGCTCCTCTCGCATTGACAGATTTTCTAATTCACTGCAGATTCCCATAAAACTGGGTGGTCATGGCCAGCTCTGCCCAACAGAGGGCCCATTCATGCTGGGTGGGATAGGGGGCCCGGCCAAATTAACCTGGATTAATTTAAAAGAGCAAAGAGTCCTTACATCCAAATAAAATGAAGATCAATTAATTAAATGTCCGGGTCAAGATGTCAAGTTGCAGCGATGATCGACTGACACAGAGAAAGCTTCGTTCTTTGGCTGAGAGTGAAAGAGAAAAAATGGGCGAGAGATCCTTAATTACTTTATTCCAAGGAAGAGAAGTGCTTCCATGCGTCTCTCTTTACATGCTAGAGTTGCGCTCCTATAAACACACTCATGTCAGTAAAGAATGCTCATTACTTCTCTCATTTGGCTCTGGGATTAGTCACTGAAACAGAAAAAGAAACCACTCGGAGATTGTTAAACTTGTTTGTACTACACAGTGAGAATTATTATTTAATGTGTGATTTATGTCTTTCAGGATTTTCCAGTAACTTCTGTTTTTTTCTGCATTTATCGCTAAATTGTTCTCTATAGTGTGGGAATGAATAAGATTTATCCCATAATTGTTATCAAATCGTATAAGCTCAACTAATGTCATATACAAGTTCACCTGAGACCCTGACATTGTTACCTTAAAGAAAAGGTGTGCCTTGCTTCTGTGGTGGAGCAGCTAGACCTAAACCTGAACCACAACATGTCATTCACTACATGATCAATTATCCAGGAAGGGCAGCCTTGTAAGGAGGCCATCTCATCATGCAGCCATTAATATCTAAACAGTGTCTGCCTGGAGATGACATACAGGACAATGGAAAGAGGGCCAAATAAATGAGCAAGTGGCCCAAGCCCAAGCTGTTAGCAGATTAAAGTGACTTAAAGATGCAGGGACCTAAATTCTCCATGACAAAAGGTAAGGTAGGTGATACAGAGATTTTGGGTGAGGTCATTTGAAGGGTTGTCGCTTCCTTTCCTCATTACGTTAAAGTAACTGACAACAAATATAACCTATTACAAACATTGTACATACTGTACATTCATCTATGATACCCATAGATATATACCTCACCAATGAGGTCATGTTTTCGGTTTGGTCCGTGTGTTTCTTGGTTTGCTGCCTGTCAGCAGGACAAGGGAAAACAACTTGCCCAATTTTATGGGAAGGGTATCGCATGGGCCAATAACACTTTTACTTTTATTTTTTCCTTTCGTCAAGAAGGGCATTTGTGCTGCATTCAATGTGGTGTCGGAATAATCGGAAAAATTACTTCCCAGCTGGAAAAATGCACACTGCGTTAACATTACGAGGTGTTCAGGTCTGCACTCTCAGAATGCCCTTCTAGCTCACTTATATATGTTCTTAAAATGAATCTCCAAACAAAAGAGTGATATGTGAAAAAGAACTGAATTCAAAGCACTTTTTTAGTTGGTTTCTGGTTTTCATACTTGTTTTATCAGATTGTTTGACATGACATGGCAGATTTCAGTTGTTGATAAAAACCTGAAAAAACGGACTTTTCTCCAAAAGGTTTTTTTATCATGTGACGTTTTTCAAAGGAACAAAAACATGAAAAAAAATGCTGAATTTGCTGAATTTTCCCTCACCTGTCTTATGAGCCCACAATGGCTTTCTAAATGAAATACCAAACCTGTCACTGAGGCAGGCTTCACAAAAATGCCAACAGGATACTTCCTCAGATTAGCAGGGCTGTTTACACAGTCCCCTGGTAATCTGGGCCACAGGGGACATACCTGTACTGTGTCAGAGACAGAGCTAGAGTTACACAGTGGGACCAACCAGCCACAACGGCCCACACCAGAATACGATCCAAAGGGTCCAGCGGGACTGGCCTGGCTCCAGAGGGGTTGGCACTGGGTACAACTGGCCTCGTCTCCCCCTGCCAGTGGAGAGTGTGTGTGTGTGTGTGTGTGTGTGTGTGTGTGTGTGTACGGTGTGCGGTTGTATAAGGTGGGAGTGGGAGGGGTATACCTGCTGCCACCTCTACATCCTTCCTTCCTGTTCTTGTTTTTTTCGGGACATACTTTGGTAATTGGCTTGTCTACAGGTCCATAAGCAATACTGTTGGTACACACTAACACACACACATGCACAAAGACCAAGCTTTTCATCAGGTAAAAAAAAAAAAAAAAATTGGGCAACCGTGCCTTATGGGTCTGGACAATGACAGCATACAGAGAATACTGGTGTTATTGTGCACTGAGGGGAGGGCAGTTTTAATGGAGCCTAAAGCTGATGGAAAGATAATAGGAGAGAGTTGCCTTGTTTGAACAGCATGCATTATAATCAGACATGCACGTGTGTGTGTGTGTGTGTGTGTGTGTGTGTGTGTGTGTGTAATCTCTGGACCATCCCCCTACTCCCAGGTGTTCCTCACTCTTCTTCCTTCTCTCTACAAACACATGCCTCAGGACAAAAGACAGGGAGACTCACCAAGGAAAGAGAGTATGACATGAAATCTCTCCTTATTCAATCACAACAGCACCTGATAGGTGGTACATGTGTGCCAAGCTCTTTTACAAGGTACAACAGAACTGGTCCGGTGAGCTAGACCGGTTCTACATTGTTTCACCTGCGACCATCTACCCATCAGTCTGTCCATTCGTCCATCCCTAACCTAGTAGGAGCGGGTACCAGCCACCAGCAGTGCACCACAAAAAGGTGTTCTATATCACTCAAGGGCTCAATCCCATAGTTATTTATGGGCTTATCAAGATATTCTGCAAGTGTGCTGCAAAGCAATTGATGCAATGTAAAGAAACACCCTGGGATTTCACAACCCCACGCATATATTACATGTGAGTTAGACTGTATATATATACACAACAGACAGAAGTGTGAGCAAACAGAGGCTGTACATCAAGTTCTTGTGTGTACTATTCTTAATTCAGACTGAAATCTGTACTGTAGCAGTTAAACAGAAGCAAAAGAGGAGATGAGCGATACATAACAATGCTGCTAATGACAATGATAATGATGCAATTACGCTGTCTGCCCTCCCTCTCTTCCTAATGGGAGAGCAGTCACAGGGTGTGTTCAACAAGCTAGTGAGGCAGGAGGATGATTCTGGAGTAAATCACTTGTGGAAAGGTGAAATGTGGCCAGCACGAGTCGGTCTAATCCATGCCAGACATGTGCAGAACACCACAGGAGCAGGTGCAAACAATTGAAGCAGCTGTCAGTGAGCTGCCGTGATCTCTTCTGATATCTTAATTGTTAGTCAATCCAAGGCAATTTTGGCAACGTTGCTGTCAGCCCCGGGACTTGCCCCGTTCAGCTCCCATCTGTCAGGGGCTTGCAGGGATCTGGTGCTGCTCTCGCTCCTGACTGAGGGACCATGTCTTTGGGATGTGTGTGTCCAGCCCATCCAGCATCACAGAGGGAAATCGGGCCTGATTGCTGCCATTTCCGCTCACTTTGGCGGTTTGGGTCGGGGGTGCAGGCTAATGCTGATAATTGCCATGTTTCAAAACTACTGGAATTTGTCGGGCCTCCCACCCAAACCCTGTCCAGCCCAGTCCCGACCCCCTTGTCGGTTCAATGTTCCTAAACATTGTGATTAGCATAAGAGCAGAGTGTGTGTCAGTACAGATTCAGGTCTAGGATCTGAGACTCTCCAGATACCCCCACTATGGAGACGTTGGGACAGGGGTGATCAGGAGCTATGTGGTTCGAGCTTCACAGATGTGAGGGTGAGCAATCAGACAGTAAACAGCACTACAAAGAGCACAGTGAGCTAATGCAGCTCTCAGCCAAAAGTAGCAAAAACAATTGTTCCAATTTGACTCAAAGTCAAAAAATTAAACCTGAGGAGTTCTTTAAAAAAAAAAGAATTGGTTAACATGAATTTTCACACACATTCACAGACAGCCAAGGGGCGTCATTATAAAGAGATAACTCACAGTGCAATGACAGTGAGTGACCTGCCTCTACCCACACAACATGAGGAGAGGCCTGACTCTAGGCCCAGCCTGACCCTCCCGGTGATTTATGTGGCCCCAGTAAGCCGGGTCTATTTGAGGGCCCAGTGAGGAATGAAAGTGTTAACAGTGAGTGTTGGGGAAGGTGGGCGCTGAGGGGAGAGTTATGAGTTTTCTCAGCTGAGCGCCAAGCTTTGGGTTTCCGACATTGTTTTCATCTGAGAGGGAGGAGAGAGCAGGAGTAGTAAAAAGGTGGGGGGAGAGGCCAGCAGAAGGATGGGGTGGGTTGGGGGTTCAACGGAGCCCGCAGGCTTGAACTCCACAGCTGAACCACTGACCCCGACCATCCATCAGTGCAGGGGTGTGACAAGGCAGGAGCAGGGGTATGTGGCAGGAGGGGGGTGGGCCGCAGCAGTGAGTGCTGGTGACGGGGGAAAGGGACTGAGGGCTATAATGGGCTTTGGGACCTGGGAGGGGCCAGTCACTGGGGAGGGAGTGGGGCAAGGTAAGGAAAGGCCAGTGTACTGGAGGAGGACGGACTGGGTTAATGGGCTGGGAGAGGGTAAGGATGTCTGGATCAAACAATGACGTGTGTGTGTGTGTGTGTGTGTGTGTGTGTGTGTGTGTGTGTGTGTGTGTGTGTGTGTGTGTGTGTGTGTGTGTGTGTGTGTGATATAAAAAGTCATTAAAGAAATATTGAAAACGGCGCTCCTCCCAATATGAAATACACTAACCTAATCTTAGGTTTTTCTTACAAATTCAGGTAACAAAAGTTAAACATTCAAGAGGTAGCAACAACACAAACTGTTTGGAATCACGCGGAAACGTTCTTCTATGTGTTCTTGATGGAAATCAGCACTTCTATTTTCCACGAACTGACCAGATCACGAAGACATGGATTAATCAAGAATGAGCTAAAATAGGACACTAAAGTAATAGCTGCTGAAAATGGGACTTTGCAGTTTCATGTGAATAATGAATTGTTAATCATTCATTTCTAGCAGTAATGGTGATTTTACAACATTAATAATGTCTTGGTAATATTGAAATCAATTTAATGCCAACTTGCTGGTAAAGAAAAAGGTTTACTTGCTATATTTAGACAATTGCTGTTTGCTAATGAAAATCTAAAATTGTTAAACTATTTTACCAACTTGGAACCTCTATCAAAGATCCAAAGTAAAACCAAACCATTGCAAGCAGGAACGCCACTTCTGCTAGAGACAACTACATTTTTGTGATATACTGTTTCCACTTTTGTGAGATTAGGGCTGCGCTCAAAGCCCGATTGAACCCTCCCCCCATAGGCTCATACTGCCAGCGTCTTTCAGCTGTTGCCCAAGACTCACTGTCACTTGGCTCCACACAATGCATGGCCAATGGGTAGACTGGATCCCAGCATCCGTCCTCAGAGGGGCATTGGCTCTTGGCCAGACAAGCCTGAGCTGGGGCCCCTGTCGCACTGAAAGACTAGAGCAACACTAATGGTTAAGTCTGAGGAAGAGTCTGTGGGAGAGAGGGGAGGATCGTTTTAACATGATCCAGTTTGGAACTCTATAACACATATTCTGATTTCATTGAGGGCCAAAGATGGAGCCTTATGTCGGCAGAATTAACAGTTATTGGGGTGACTGTGTTTGTCTGCCTGACACTGTGTAAAAGAGTGTTAAGACGTAGAGGATGAAGAGGGACGAAGGGGTGGACGGGAAGAGAGCTAGAGAAAGCGAGAGTTCATGGCTCTCCCAGTTAGGTTATGGCACTGCAGCATGGACAAATCCATGAGCAAGCGAAACCACTGTTTTAAATAGCAGGTATCTGGTATCAGCATGTCCTGAGAGAGGCCCTCTCCATCAATATGTTCCTTTGCCCTTGTCTGCTCCTGATATCTTTATCTTGTCAGGACCTCTCCTGTATGTTACACCTCAATGGCTTCCGTCTGCGCTCGCCCTGTCCTGTGCAGATGGGCCGCTGCTGCTCGCTTAGCTTAAGGCCCTTGAGGCCGGAGGGGCCTGTGGGGTGGGGGTGGCGGGGTTGAGGTGTAGCGGGGGTGAGTTGAAGGCAGTTTTATGTCAACCTGTAGTCTACAGGGGCCTCATTACACTGACGCCAATGGAGAAGCTTTTAGAGGGTAATTAGACCATTACAGATAGCTGAGGGAATAAATGAACACTCCCTATGTCCTCTGAATAAATGAGATGTTAAAATGTTTTTTTCAATTAGTAATGCATTTTGGAATTTTCACCTTTTCAGTATTGTGAAAAAAATAGCCAACATGCTAAACAGGGAAACTCATCCAAAATGTTAAACTTTAAAAGCATTAACTGTAAACCCTACAAATGAATCAAATCCAAATGACTTTGTATGATGCAAAAGTGAACTACAACCAGATTTACCTGTTCCTATCAATACTTCACTGTGTTGAAAACTGACTGGACTCAGATTGTACTCAAATCTGGTGGCAAGGGGAAGCTTGCACTGTTTTTTCCTGTAATTTCGAGCTTACCCTGAGATGAAAATGGGAGTGGGATTGTGGGAAATGACAGATGCAGCTCGGGAGGGCCATTAAAGAGGTCATATGTCATCACGGGGTCGCACACGCCCTTTGAGCAGGAGCCGAGGGAAGGGGGGTAACAACCCACAATACCTGGAGAAGAGACGAGGCCTGGGAATGCAGCTAACCTGGACCTAACTGACTCCATTTACCTGTCAGTCTAGTCAAAAGTGTGTCTTGGATATATGTTGGCCAGTCTGGCTGTCTCTCGCCGTCTTCATGAGCATCTGTCTGTCTTACTACAACCTCAAAAAAATGTTCTGTATCATTTATATAATTTCACTTTCACTGTCAGCCTCTATATGGCGGAAACAAACCTTTTGTAGCGTAGGTTTATCAAACATTACACCTATAAATCATCACCCTCATCAACACCATGTTCCTCTGCCTGGTATGTCCTGCCAGTGTCAGAGTTTCTGACAGACCGGCGCCTGCACTATATTTAATCTCTGTCTTCCTTCCTCTCTCACCGTCTCTTTTAGTCACTTGCAATGTGTGTGTATGGGAATATGTGTGAGAGAGAGGAAGAGAGTGAGAGGAGCTCAGGACCAAGTGTGCGTGATTTTAATAGCTGTCGGTTACCTGCTCACATATGATACCCCTTCAGCCTGCCTGGGCAGATGGCTATTACTTTCCAGTTGTGAAAATCAAGCCTATACAAATACAGGCAGGACTGAGACGCGCCGGACCAAGTGTAGTTTCCCTCTGATAGATAGTTTGTGTATGTGTATGTGTGTATGTGTGTGTGTGTGTGTGTGTTGTGATGAGGGCTGATTCTCTGGCGTCTGTCATGCGCAGCCTATCCTGTGGAAATCATTAAGTAGGAGCACTAGGCCGTCACTTCCTGGCAAAGCATGCAAGTTAGATGAAGAGCTTTATCACTTTCCAGGACAGGTGGGAACATTATTGAAGGCAGGACAGTATTAGTGTCCGACCTGAACCAAAAGTGAAAAGTCATTTCATGCCTATGAATTTCTTTTAATTTGTTTGGAGCTTTTAAATTGGTGAACAATTTTTTTTTTTTATCCATTACAAAAATGACAAATACAAATAAGCCTAATTAAGACATTTGACTTTTAATTATATATAATATATAATAATATGTATAATAAATATTTTCTACTGCTATAAATATATTACAAATTCCTGAAGCTATACAGCGTACACAGCTTTGATTTGTAGACATCTAACAGCCAACTGTAATTTTCCGGTTTCATTAATTGTGGGCACTTCATTTTAGGTATGTAACCTGAACTTCTCGATGTCTTGAAACTCAATCGTCCTTTTAGTGTCAAGGTTGGCCCTGTCCTGCTGCCTCTCCCATGGAATCTGCCCCCACTCTCCCACACAGCCCGAATTATTGATCACTCGCTGTTGTGAGTGAGACATTTACTGTAGCCCATACTGCTGCACAACGGAGAGCTGCGCACGGATCACTTCTTTTCAGTATAATCAATAGATAATATTGTGGTAAATTATTCAGCCTCTTGTCGACAGCGTAATATTTAAAAAATATTATTAATAATAACAATAATGTTCTAGAAAATACAGTGACCACACTTGTGCATAGACAAGCATCCGTGTTGCATATTATATTAGCCGACCTAACTTTAGATGTTGCCTACAGTCTCTAATCAAAGTTTAAGTTTAAAAATGAAATAGACTCAATAGAATTAATAAATGTTTTAGGTAGAAATAAATTAGCAGTTTGTGCAATTTACACTCTTAGTTACTGTGGAACTTTTTCATTTTTGTATTATTATTATTATTATTATTATGATTGACCAACCTTTTGGCATTTCGCCTTGTATTATTCCGTCACAATTATAATAATAGCTATTCTGTAATAACTAAATGCCATGCCGATAACAATGAATTTTATTTGGAAGCTTTTAAAAAACGAAAAGCATTCCTGTAAGAAAAATCTTATTTCAACTTTGTGTTCATTTAGATTTTCTCTGCCAATATATTTGTTTAATTATCGGTTAAATGTTTGTCCATTTTCTGCTGATCATTTTTAGACGACGAATTGTCAATCTCTATTCCTGGCTATCGATGCTAAACAAAAAAATAAGATTTTTGAACATTTGTTTATTTCTCGGAGTAAGTCGCAGGCTTATTGTCTTAGAGCAGGTCATACACTTAAAGCGTCATTAGGAAAAGGACAGTTCGTTTGAGCGTTGGCCGCTCGGCTAATCAGTGCGGAGTGGTGATGAAGGTAATGAGGCCGGATCAGGTGTCTCTCTGACCGCTGGCCTCTTGCTCAGACACCGACAGACAGTGACTGGAAGCCCTGGCAGGCCGGGGCCTTAATCCTCATCTTTCTATATACATATACCGCCATCTACTGGCCAGATATTAGGCAGTGGCATGCAGTCGTTAGCAGTCTCTCGCTGCACAAAATGACTCTAGGTCTAATTTCTGCTTATGAGTCTTCAAGCATTCAAACAACAAAAAAGAGTGTGATTCATTTTAAATTTGCTTTCTGTTTCTGAATTAATAGCAGTTACATGGGTATATAATGCCTACCTTAATATAACAACACCATAATGAATCACAAGGGTCCATTCAGAGCAAGAGCAGAGCTAAATAAGAATGCTGCAACTCTGTGTGTGTTTGTGAGGCAAAGTCCCACTTCTGCAAGCCTGAACTCAGAGCCCTCTCTATATGGTGGAGCCTGGCATGGACAGGACCCTTGGGTGGCATAAAGTATACTTTTACTTCAAACTGTTCATAAAATGATCAATAACAATCATAAGTCAAAGTTAGAACTCCTATCCCAGAATCATTTGTTAATACTGGGACGCAAGGGAGTGTTTGTTTGAGTTCCCCATTGCCCTTTTAAGAACGAGGCACTTCACACTTAAATTTTGACCAAGTTCTCCTTAAAACAGCACTTGTATCATTTCCACTTTGCCTGTCAACTTTCACCCAGCATCACCTCTGACCGTATTCCTCTATTCGGAAACCTTCATTCTTTTTCCACAGATTTCTCCAACAACATGAACTCTCAAACATGTTTGGCGCAAATTATAGTGTGCGATCCCTCTGGCATGGGCTGCATACAAAATAAACTGCCTCTAATTGTGATGCTCTGACCATCTTCCCCTGACTGTTGTTTAGCTTGGCTGCTGCCTGGGGCTTTGTGGTTTCAAACCCGAATAGCTCAGTCAGTGTGAGAGGGAAAAAACACATTATTATTCCCGCTGCCCGCTACACTGCACATGCTAATAAGGGAGGACCACTGGGATGTTTAAAAAAATAAAATAAAATAAAAAAGGGAGACGGTGATGTCATCAGTGTGCTTTATCTGAGTTGGGATCTGAGGGGGGTGTAGTTTCCTCTGGTAGAGACTCTGGGGCCCAGGAGTGAACCTTCGGCTTTGCCAGGGAGCCTGTTTAAGGAGATTACTCAGTCACCACACCTTTGTTTCATTATGGGCCGGAGTGAAAGGCCATGCACTGTGTACATCCCAACGAGACGCCATACTGACAGCTTTTTGACATCCAAATCAACGTGGACAGACATCAGCATTCATCTGAGCTCAGTTCTGTATTTCTGTCTTCAAGGATGCAGGAAGATTATTATTTCATACCCCTGTGAATACCTGAAAAATATAGGCAAGAGTTTCCTCGATGGCAAAGTTGCCTATGACAGGACTTAGTTAATCATTGGAGTTTTGTTTGATTCTCCATCAATCATCAAATGTTTGATCACAGATAATATGGCATTTTTAGTGCAACATTATATTAGTTACACACCATTAACTGTCCATGGCAGGCTCCTGAAATCAGATAAAACTAAAGACTACCTCATACAGTACATTGGTGGTCATTCAGTATAAGCAATCAGATCCAATGTACTGAACAAATTACGATTACAAAGATGAGAAAGACACATTTAGAAAAAAGTGGGATAACCTCTTAGGAATCGTTGCAAACCCACAATTGAATTAAGTCATTTCCTTATGGTCTGGTAAAGAGATGGTTGAAGTCCTCAGTTTCCTCACTCTGCATTCTCAATATTTTAGAGCTATGAATTAATGACCTACAAGCAGTGGCAAAATGCATTGCATATGTAGTCAAAAATATGTGTTTTACTATATAGAAATATGTCATAAAAATGCATGATTTCTCTAAAAAGAGCTTTTAAAAATTGCATTTATAACAAAATGGAGCCCAAAAAAAGGACATTCAAACCGCAATGCACTCTGGTAATGTAGTTAGCTACTGCACTATGGCTTTGTATTGCTGCCCATGTCTGCATTAACTATATTCTGGTTTGGTAATCTCTGTACTCTGCCACAGAAAGACAGCCAACTAGACAGCTAATGCGAGAAAGCTAGATCGTGTCAATGCTAGTTGGGGTAATAACCGCCTACGGCATGCTAGGGGTGGGAGTCACCAGAGGCCTCACAATACAATATAATTACAATACTTATGTCACAAGACGATATTATGGTGATTTTACACATATTGCAATATTCTGCAATATTGCAATGTATTACCTTCTCTCTAGTCACGATTTGCCAGACCATCCACACGCTGGAAGCAGAGGATGTTCCAGCTACTCCACATAGCATTCCGGGATGGGAGAAAAATCTGCTCTGGTTTAATGGCATTTCTTTAAACCAATCACAATTATTATGGGGGGTGCTAAGCTCCACACAGAGCCCCTGCAAAATAGTCGTGTGAGAAAAAACTCAGATTGGACAGATAGTCTAGCTAGCTGTCTCAATTTACCCTGCAGCGATCAGGAGCAGTCAACAACAGTCCTCATAAATCTACCAAATTTATAATTCTAACACAAAGAAAGCGGAAGGAAACGGAAAATTCAAGCATCTGGCAGAATTTCCTGCAGCACAGGAGACGTTAAGGAAATAGACTACCTTCTTTCCGACTTCAAATTTTTCCCAATTTCAAATTTTGTCCTTAAAAGGAAACTTTGTCAACATCTGTTTTATCTAAAAAGATACATTTCTCTTTGTTCATATCACTTCAGTTTTATTGCTGCAAAATGAGATTGTCAGGCAGACAAACTGACCAATACATATATAATAATAGATCAATACTGGAAGTCTGTGTATTGATACAGTATTGCCACAGAAAATATCGCGATACCCCCACCCATAGTGCATGCCTTAGCTAAAGCTAAAACTGAATATGCATACTGTTATTGTCAATATGAGCTGTAAATAATTAAGATAATGATTATTTTCTAAACAGATTTTTTTTTTATACAACACATTTTGGTGACACATGGTTGTATTTCTTTTAGGTATTTTGTAAGTTTTTTTAAGGCATGACTACTATTCCATAGGTAGTCTGCTAATCAGCCTAAAAACTTTCTTCTAAGCTTCACTGCTTTACTGATCTCTGCATTAAGGGCAAATTTGAGATAAACTTTACACTTATTTCCCATGGCAGTAGAGGTGTGAGGGTGACAGTCTGATCCTGGTGGGCGGGGGAGTTCCACAGAGTATTCCAACCACACAGAGCCTGATTTTATTGCCCTGATAAAACGTTCTTCAGGGTAATCGTGTCAGGCAGTTGCCCCTTTACATGCCCACACTGCAACAGCACCACAAGAGATCGGAGAGAAAATCACACATCCCATTTCTCATACCGGCGTGTCCTTCTTACTCTGGCCCAAAATGCGTTTTATGGACATTCCCCCCCCGTTCGCTGCAGATGGGTTAAATATTACATCAAAGGTTCTTTAATGTTTCACAGTACCTCTCATATTTCTCCTCAGTATCAAGTTCAAAACTGGTGCAGGCTGCATTTTTACAGTAGATTTAATGGATCAATGTCCATAATCACATTAGCACCGGCTTAACATATAACAAATTTCACCGTACCAGCATCAAAGACTTGACCTCTTGTTATAATCAGGCATAGCATCTTTTCCTCCTCTCAAGATCTATGGGCCTTCTGATACTGGGAGAAACAGAAAATTGTCAAGGGGGTGATAAGCTGTAGTGTACGCAGCTCGGAGAGGAGCTGTATGAGAGAAAAACGTTTGTCCCCGTAGTTACACAGTCACAGATGCTTTGTGTGCCTTTATGGATCATACTGATAATCCTTTCCTTCTCCAGCTCTTGTTCAGCAGAGAATCTGTGAAAAAAATATATAAATATATATTTTCTTATAAATCCTAACAGAAACTCTCATTCTTAAACGCAGAGGGCAGAGGAAGGTGGTCCAACTGAGAGGTGCAAGTTTTTGTGAAAGAAAAAGAAAGCATGATGTATGATGTCTGAGTAAGAAATACCCTGACAGTCTTCACTCAGCACTTCCTGTACAAGACCAACAAGCTATCAATGAATAATACAGAGTAACAAAAAATTCTAACAGACAAACTGCAGACAAACTAGAATTGATGGCTTCCACTGAGCCACTCAAGGAACAGGCCATGACGTAAAAGGAAAAACATGTCGGGTTCCCCCAGCCAGGTTAATCAAGACAAGCTTCCCCTGCGAAAAGATGTGTGTGTGTGTGTGTGTGTGTGTGTGTGTGTGTGTGTGTGTGTGTGTGTGTGTGTGTGTGTGTGTGTGTGTGTGTGTGTGTGTGTGTGATTGCAGCCCGGTACTTTTCATGTGTATGTATGTGTGAACCCATTTCTCATTCATAATATGCAGTCTTATTTTACGACTGATTGTATTTGCCATACATAGGCTGGATGCATGAGGTCTTTGCCCGTATTCCTCCACCCAGCACAGCATAAATAAACAGGAACACTCTATAATCCATCATTCTGTGTGCTGTGGGAGCGTGCCCAACACAAACATGGCTTCTGTTTTCTATCTGTGTGTATGTCCGTGTGAGTGAGACTATGTGTGAGGGCTAGGATGGGTAGCACTTTTATGTTAGTGCTTAGTCCATGACTGTGAAACATTAAACGGCTGCACTAAATAAGGATTATACAAATGAGCTTCCTCTTTGCTCTTTGTTTCGGTGTCCCAATACCCGGACAAGTTGCAGAGTAGACACACTTTGTTTAATTACTCCCAGAATTCTTTGAAGTCCCTTTAAGAGTTTGAGAAGGGCTTGTGATAGTGATAGTATGTTGGTAAGAAACTTGTTTAAAATGTTTGATTTTATTAGTTAGCCATGTGAATTCATTTGGCAGATGAAATCATCCTTTACAGCATGTCAAGCAACCATTGTACTTACTGGTGAGTCCTAAACTGGATTCATGGACTGGCTGGGAAAATCTGGAAGCACTTTTCTTCCTCAACAAGTTTAGTAAAATTCCCATGTAGCACTAAACACCAACTGCTCCAATAGATCTGTTCTGGGGACAACAGTGAGACTGTGGTTGTTTCCGCCAACTCCCGAGTGTGTGTGTTAGGGTAATACAAATTGTAGAATCTTTTCATGTCACAAACCTGTGCATATTGGGTACATTTTTGCTGCCAGTTACCTGATCTTATCATATAATTGTTGGAAATGGAGTAAATGTCAATCTGTCAGTCGGTCCACCATGTTGGCCCAAACTGAACTGTCTGGATGGATTGTCATGACACTCCCGGAGGATGAAATACTTGGATCTTCTTATAGCAAAAGATGAGAATAATGATCTTTGTGGTGTTTGTATCTATTGTATTGGTAAATACTGGACATCTTCACTGTATTGTTGGGGCTCTAAATTAACTCAAATTTAAAAAATGCCTACATTAAATGTTAATTTCTGATGTGATACATTTCTATGTAAAGGAACAAATAAACGTAAATGATTGGGTCCCTTGAAAGTCCCAGAGAATAAGTATGTATCCTACCTGTAGCTCTATGACTAGTTACTGTGGGTAATTGGTGCCTTATGCCAGATTATTGGTAACAACTGACCTCATCCACAATATTTTCTGAATAAGCCTAGATTGACTTCTCTGTTGCACTTCTTGTCATACTATACCCACAGCTAGTCTGGAGCAGAAATCCATACAGTAACAATGGTGGAGCTATTGTACCCAGCATAATGCACTTTACAATATCCTCATTCATTGCATCAGGACTTTATTTACAGAGCCCCCTTGGGTAACGCAATGCCATGCTCTGATCACACACCAGCCCACTGCATGTAATTATCCCCAGCCTGCTCTCCAATCTGTCACTGCCCAAACTCATTTGTAAGAGTGCACATACAGTGATTAAAGAAACTTCTGTGCCATTGCAAAAAAAGGGGGCTTCTTACTCCCCTCCTGTCCTCCGCCTCCTCCACATTCGGGGAATTCTCCAAGAACGAGGCGAAGCTGCCATGTCAGAGTGAGCCAGGCGGACGTGTACAGATCGCCAACATTGCTAATGCATCCGCGGCACTGGTGCAGCAGTCAAGTCATAATAATTAAAGACATACAACATCTCAGGTCTTCATTAATCATGGTTTATATGGACTTTGAAGCTCTAATGAAAAACAGCCTGCCTCTCTGGGTTTATTGTGTCTGTACAAATTGTGGGGATGGTGTATGCCAGGAATGCCCCCCTTCTGACGGGCTGTTACAGGATGTGGTGATGGAAAACAAAAAGATAAGATTTTGTGAAAAGCTAGTGATGGTCATAGAGGGGTCAGTGGTCAAGGTTGTTTATGTAGACGCTGAGCACCATTCAATCATACAAAAGGGAGCTGCTGACAGTGAGAGCAGTGTGAGTTTACACGTCTTTGTGTTTGCACATTTGACCACTCAGTGGTCAATGTTTTCTGTCCTTGGCAGAGCAAAATGAAGGCCTGTAGTGCTCCGGAGATTCATCTTGCAGTGTCACATATCATCATCTTTGATTTGCTATTAGTTTCTCAGATTCTCACCATGGTCTCCAGCCCTTTTTGGAGGTGCATTACAGTGAGATCAGAGTGAGAGATTACTGGGTATTAAGCTCTCAGTGCCAGAAGTGGAAATTATAGAAAGGTTGTCAACGCCAGAGTTCTTTCTGCTTGTTTTCTCCCAGAAAGAGGGAGGTAATGCTTTACTCACCACGTTTCATCCAAATGGCTTGTGACTGGTCCCTGGCAGTGCTATCACTGGTGAGTCACAGCCAAAAGTGTGTGTAGCTCAACAAAAGCAAAGGAAGACAGAAGGACAGACTGCTTCGGACTCCAGCCCAGGACACATGCATCTTCTCCCAATAAAAGTCTCTTTGGCAGGTTTACATCACATTAGTCCATTGAATCCAAGGAAATATACAGTGGAAGGGAGAGAGGGGAGCATCTATCATCTGATGAATGCAAAGGATGAAGTCATTTTATTTTCTCTCTAATAATGTGTCCTGCCTACAGGTGCAATAGTGCAATATCCTCCTTCTGATTCCAAAGGTAAGCTATCGGGATTCTAGCCCAATTCAAATAGCTTTGATTACACTACATACGAAATTAATAAATAGAAAAAGCATTGAATAAATAAGAGTCTGCAGATCCACAGTAAAACTGAAATCACTTGGCAGTGATTCATTTCCTCTACAACACAAGTTCTTCACTTAAATTTGTCATTTTATGGAGTGCCTCTGACAGAGCACAACTGACAGATGAAAGTTAAAGTGGCCCCTTGGAGTAAACAAGTCAAAAAGTTCTGTGCTTGGCTGAATTAAAGGAAGAGAGGGAGGCGGCAGGAAAGCCTGCGTTTATTTGAGAGCCAACAAGCATGGTGCTCTCTGGACCCTGCGGTTTGTCAGCGTTCCTCCCAGGTGAGCTCACACTGGGCCAGTCCAGCGAGGACCCCCACCCCCACCCCCACCCCGTCATGTCCTGGCCAGGAAGAAACAACGTCCTCAGCTCTCTGGCTGGACTCACACAATATTTTAGCTGGTAATCAAAACAAAATTAGCAATGGTTTGTTATTTCTAGTTAGCTCATCCATGACTCCTGTGTTCAACATTTCTGACGAGAAGGAAATGTTTAGTTGCCACCTTAGAGTTTCTAGGGATCAGGATGATGAGCTGATATTTATAGTTTCAGTTTTGAGGTCATTGAGAGGATGTTGGTGATTTAAGAGCAAGAGAAACTGCATTCAAGCCTGTGCTGGTGAGCATTAAGTTCTGCTGGAGCACCATTGAGAGAAGAGCTTTAATCTGTCCCAGGTCTTGTTAAACTGTACCTGGTCCTGCACTTTAATTTATCTGTGGGGATAAATTAAATTTTTTTCATTTTCATTAAGAAACAGAGACGTTCTGGGGAGAAAGAATAGGTAAACGAGGCAAAAAAAGAGCATGAACGTGAGGTTGGGGTCCGTTTTGTTAACACCCGTCCAGCAGTATACCCAACCTAGAAAGGTTAGACAATAACGCCACCTTGTGTTTAACACGCATGTTACAGCCTTAAAGAAAAAAATCAGATTCAATTCCGACCTGCAGCCCCCTCTCTCTCCCCTTTCAAGACTTCTCAGCTATCCTATCGAATAAAGGCTTAAAAAATGCCCAATTAAAATCATCTTAAAAAAAATAAAAATAAAAGAAATTACAGAAACCAAATTATTTATTAACCTTTTTAGATTTCATTACAATGCATTATTAATGGACAGTCTCTGTAGCAGTGATGTATAATAACTAAAGAGACAATGCCAGCTGTTAATTAGGATTAACAACAAATAATTTTTTATAGTAAATATAATAAATATTCAATTTGTCAAGTTTATTACAACAAGAATAAATAAAATGTAATCCATACACTCAATTATGATGCACTGAATTGCTTCGCTAGACATTTGTATCTGTGATGAAGAAGCAAAGTTTCCTCAGAATATCGTAAGATAACTGCATGGTAAGGCACCGTATGGTAAGATAGCAGTATTAACAATTTTCTCTGCTCCACCATAACCAGAAATAGAGCCTCAAGGCTGTAAAAAGTTCCTTATTCTTCTTGTGGTCTCTATTTCATTGCCAAGGCCGTCCACCTCATCAGCCTCTCGCCACTTCTCTCTGGGATGCAGCAGGAGGTAGTACAGAACAAGACACACTAGCCCCAGCACTGAACCTCCAAAGATTAAACCACAGACGGGCAGAAAAAACGTGGCTGTCTGCAACTCTGGTTTCAACAAAGCTAGCAGTGAAGGAGCTATAATGTTTACTATAGCGTAGAACAAGTAGTAGATGAACATAGCTACTTTGGTGTCCTGTCCTTTGACGTTGAAAAAGGTAAATGTGAGGATGACTCCGAGGACTGCTCGGTACAGAAGCTCAAGTCTACCGGATGAGCAGAAGTTGGTCTGGAGCATGTGCGTCCATATATTCGCCAGCAACCAGACGATGGTAAGGGCTATTGTGCTGTAGGGGCTCAGCAAGAGGAGGAGGGTGTAGCTGAGGATGTGGCTGGTGATGGTGCAGAGTTTGTAGAGGAGGTAGATTGCTGTGGGGAGGCCAGTGGGCATTTCACTGATGTGGGGAAGGGATCTGCGCAGGCAGCGGCGATAGTCAACCAGGGCCCAGGCAATGTTAAAGAAGGAGAACGCCATGGAGAAATCTGAAAGAAGTGAACAGATAATATCAATAATAACACAGTTTATTCATAGATATTTCACTTTCTGCCTCTACTTACACTGCATGAGTGAGCACTCATTCTGGCCCATAACTATGTATAGTTGCAGAAGGAGTTGGGGAACACTCTCCAAGAAAGCCTCAAGCAGTTTGAGCATGCTCAGATCTGTCGCCAGGCAAAACAGATTGTGGTGCACATCTCTTCTCTCTTCCACTGTATAGGAATTTGTTGTTGTCCAAACCACTTTGAAACCTTCCCTTAGCAGGTGATAATACCTAGCAACAGGTGTAAACACAATGACAACAAAGTCAGACATGTACCATACAATAATATTGTAGAGACCATACAATAAATCTGTCAGTATTAATCTTTTGCTGCTGCAAAGACAATGATTCCCATCGTACAGCACGCCACAGCCGAAATGTGGTTAGTCCAGTTGGCACACTCCATAATACCAGGCCCTTGTGCATGAGCATAGCGCATATTTTGAGTTACAACATGCAGACACTGATCATTGTAGTTAACATTTTGTGCTTAATTTAAAGTGTATTTACTATGTCCTTTAGAAAGTGTACTTCAATGTATTAACATTAATTACACTAATTCTGCAATTCCTAAAATGTTTTTTCAGTGTAAAAAGTGACTTTAACTACAAATACGTATAGTTGTAATATTGTGTGCTGTAGTTGTAATGGAAAGTATACTTTTTTCAAGTGTTTTAGACTAGCATGCTTTATTAAAGAGTTCGGTTACACTTTACTTGAAGGTATCTACATAAGAGTGACATGACACTGTCATGAACGTGTCATAAACATTATAAACAAGTCATAAACGTATGTGACATAACGCTTCTTTTAGTATGTTTTTTCAGTTATGTCATGACAAGTTATGGTTAGGGTTCATGTGTCATGACTGTGTCATGACAGTGTCATGTGTTCATGACAGTGTCATGTGTTCATGACAGTGTCATGTCACTCTATGTAGATACCTTTAAGTAAAGTGTTTCCAAGTGTTCTTTAATTTCACTTCAACTGTGTTTTTAAGTATACTTACAAAAGGTGCACTTTAATGTAAGTTTATTTAAACTGTATTTCACAATACTTTGAAAAAGTATACTAAATTGTGGTTGTAATTTCAATTATGGTTGTAATTTAGTGTATACACTTTTCAATGTTCCCAGTCATACCTGGTGAAGATGCCCATGCCAAATAGGTGCAGGACAGCAAGTGCACCTGGGGACGTGCCTGATATGTTTGGTCCTTCCTCAGTGTTCACCAGAGGACCATTCATGTCGTCCCTGTACCAGGCATGGCTGAATATCTGTGTCACCAGCACCCCCGTCAGAACAAACACCAGAGTCAATCCAGTCCACACAAAATCTTTCTCTTGATAATATTTCAGTGCCAGCCCGACGTCTGTACAAATGTCCACCACATACAAGAACAGTCCAGCCATGGTTAATAACCATCGCAGTTTAGTGTATTGAGTGCTCGACGGAGGCATTTTGTTATCAGTTGAAACGTTCAACCAAAGGTTTCACTCTGTGATAAATGTAGAAATGTGGTCGCTTTTTGCTCAGTTTTGCTTTGAAGGTTCTGAAGAAAAGCTGCAGTGGACAGTTTTGTGTTGGACCCCAGCAGTTCAGGTTCCATTTTGGTCAATCTGTAAAAGCATTAGAATTTGATCAAAACAATGAGTATCATGAAAAAGACTGTGTTCTTAACATGCAAAAACCTTTTGTTAAAATCTTGTGCAGGTTTACCACAAAATATTTTCTCACGACAGTTTTGAAATGCAACGTGATTGCAGTCAGCTGTTGTGTCACAGCTGGTCACAGGCTACTGCCCTTTGATCTCTATCATAAACCCTTTATTACAAGGAGTGCTGATTAATGGCATACTTCTTACAAACGTCATAGAAAAATAATCAATGATGGTCAGCAATTATAAAATCATAAATGATACTAATTCCGAACTCTTGTATAACATGTACTGTATCAACAATTTCTCACAGAATGACATTTCGACACCTATTAAGACCTGAATCATAGAACAACTAAATGTAAAGTCTCTTCACATCCTCTAGTTTCAATATAATTTTAAACTGTGTTATAAGATGCCATTGGTAACAAAGACAGAAAAAGGCTAAATATTTAAGGAAAACAAATTCAGGATAGCACACTATCAAAATTACATTTATATTCTCTTCACTTTAATCAAATCAAGCCATAGTTGAGTAAATGTATTGTATTTTCATAAAGATTCTTTACAAATTATTCCAAGCTCATCTAAAAAAAAATCAAAAATTCAATCATATGCTGTCTTAAATTACACATAGCGTATATTATCATCAATACTTACCAGTATTCTTTGCTCATGGTGGATAGCTGTGCACAGTCACAGGGGTAAACACATCTGCAGGCACCACTTATCTTTCCATGAAACTTATGATACGCTGTTAACTCAAGACGGAAGTACCGGAACTTACATAATAGATCTTGTGCATAGTTGTGTGTGTGTGTGTGTGTGTGTGTGTGTGTGTGTGTGTGTGTGTGTGTGTGTGTGTGTGTGTGTGTGTGTGTGTGGGTGTGAGACTGGCTGGCTGAGACTAGCTGACTGTTCACACTTTAACTTCACTGTTACAGCCTCTCATTCGTGAGACTTCAAAGGCATTTTTTGGATGACTTAAACCTCTGCATGCCAGTGATAGATATTTCTTCATAGTTGCAACACCTTGCACAGGGATTTTCCTGTTAAGTAAGTACTTTCCTGTAAGATATTCCCACCTATAAATGCAAGAATAGATTTTTCTGAGATCAGGAACCCTGTAACGCCATTCAGACTTATTTGGTATGACCAGTAGTTTATGTTGGCTTTATTGTTTATTTTATATTATTTATGATTGTATTCTACTTGTTCTACTTTTATACTACATTTAGCATTTAGCATTATCCCATAAGCCAAAGTTGCATAGTTTTGCTTTAAATCTAAATTTCTACATGCTGATCATCCTCATGTGTAATCAATTAAAGATATAGAGATAGTTTAAAGGAACAGTTCGACATTTGGGAAAACATGATTATTTACTTTCTTGCTTATAGTAAGATGAGAAGATTGATACCACTTCAAAATCTGTGCGGTAAATATGAAGCAGACAAAACAGGGGATTTTGTGCAGGACTATTTCTTGGCCTGGAGCAGTAACCAGTAACTCATCGTCATCCCTTTTGTTGTTTTATACTGTAAGATTTTTCTCGGGCATTTTAGGCCTTTAGTTATAGGACAGCTGAAGACATGAAAGTGTAGAGAGAGGGGGAATGACATGCAGCAAAGGGCCACAGGTTGGAGTCGAACCTACTGCCCCCAAACAACTCACAGACCACTCTCTATATACTCTATAATCTTTCGTCTAACTCTTGGCAAGAAAGTGTACAAGTGTATTCCCCAAAATGTGGAATTATTGGTAACACTGCCTTGTTTATATTGTTATTCTATAATGTGTGTCAACTGTGGATAATTTTGTTCAAACCTTTTGAGACTGAATAAAAATAACTTGGAACAGTAACTCGATGAATGGGAATCACATATCAGACGTAAGTAAGAAGTAATAAATCTATGGGCAATGTTAGTAATATGATAAGTCTTACTCCAAACCTCTAGGGGGCGATAGAGAGCCGCAGCTGTTTCCCTCTCCTGTGCGTAAGAGCGTCTCGTTGGTCAGGCGCAGCGGCTCTCTCTCCGTAGACCCTCCCACTAGCAGAAGAGTGACACGCCATTCAATTGCTGCCTGGCCCTTCGCTTGTAGGAAACAGGAGGCATCTTTGAGCGTTCTCGTACAGAAGGATAATAATAATATCTGATAGAAACCGACCACATCTGCGCTGCGTGAAGCAAAAGTTCAGCCGAATTGTGTCAACATGGGGATCCGAAAAAAGACCAACAACAAGAATCCGCCAGTGCTGAGCCATGAGTTTATCATCCAAAACCATGCCGATATTGTTTCCTGTGTTGCTATGGTGTTCCTTCTCGGGCTGATGTTTGAGGTAAGTCCCGTCCACATGTTGAATGGGTTTCAGTTGCGGGTCATGCGGGGATGCTCGACCCGGCAGAGTGGACGGACTACTGCTAGACAGGATGCCGAATACTCCCCATCGGTTCTCCTGGAAAGTGACATGGCTGTCTGATCTATTCTTCACACTACTTCCTCCCGTTATCGAAAGTTTTCTGTGCACGGTGGCCTCGTTTTTGCATTTATTCCACGAGATTGCCGACTCATTCTGATAGCCTTGTATTAGGTTTTCATGAAGATTAACTGTTTTTGTCCTTATTAAAGCGACGTGGGCACAAGAGTTCACTGCCCATCTGGTGCATCTAATGTTAAAATCAATATTTCAAAACACTCTTCTACATGCCCGCCATTTAATCATAAGAAACAAAGTTTTTCATGTGAAATACTATTTATGGAAATGTTATAGTATGTTGCAAGACTTGCAACGTTGTGTCGATCTGGGAGGTTGCGAGACTGCACACCGCTGTCGACTAGGTTAGTTTATGCGTAGATGTGTTACGTGGCAATCATACAACGACTGAGAGGGCTGTCATCACAGAAACTCGCTTGCCTCAAAACTGAAAGTTGTCCTAAACAGCGTTTTAAATGGAACTTGATGCTGCGTGCTGACACCCGGGCCCCGTTCATACAGCATGACATGTCTGTGCTGCATGCTGGGCTACTTTCACTCACATTTCTGCTGCATTTCAAGCATGTTTCATCTCCAGTGAAAAAGCAGCGCCATTAGTGTAAATTTTGCAATAGTTTTAACCACTTCCTGTTTTTGTTTTCCAAAGTAAAATTCCTGTCCAATAACCGCTGTTGCTACGTGTGTATTGTATCGTAATGGCAGCGTGAACATTTTCAAAAGGATGGCTATTTATGACATTTTATCTAAACAGTGAATACTTCTTCATATTTATTTTCAGTGTGTTGTCCACGTAGTTCTTTTGTTGTGAAAGAGGAATAAGCAACCTTCCATTTTAACCTTAACATTTGGCTATATTGATGTAGCCATTCGCTGCCATACATTTACTTGGTTGGATCATTTTTAATTGCCCATCACACATCACTCATAATACCCCTGTAGATTAATACTGAGTAGATGTTTAATTGTTCTAGTTGTATGTTCTTTTTATTCTATTCTTAACACCTCTGCATATGGAGTTGGTACTGCTTCATAACATTTGTGCTGTTGTCACCGTAATATTGCATAATAATTTCCATATGACCTCATATATTTGGCTGATCTTTGCATACTATCTAACTAAGATTGCTAGAATATGTTGCTAAGATAAAACATTTAGTGCCACTTTAAATTCAATATTTATAAATGAGTCACAGTTAGTCACTTTGTTATTGGTCTTTTTGGAAATCCTTGATAAACAAATGCAATGCTCCAAGTTCTAGTGTACAAGTAACCCTGTTTGATTTTACAGTAAAAATGTATTTGTGCAGACTAACTTTTTTTTTCTGTCTATCTACAGGTCACCTCAAAGTTTGCAGTGTTATTCATAACCGTCCAGTACAATGTCACCATAACAACAAATGGTAAGTAAAGGATTACACTGAGAGTATAAGACATATGGTGAGAACCAAAATCAAAATCAATACTGCAAGTTTTGGTTTTGACATATACAGTATTTTCTTAGAGTTGTCCTGCTGGAAGCCTCTCATTTGGATTCTAGACCGGTACTTGCGAGGCTTTACACAAAGCCATTTGAGAGCTCCTTTTTTTCTTTTGGAGCTAAATTTAGTCTGCCTGATTTATAAAGTTCTCCTGTGGCAAGGTTGTGCTTCGTGAATTTGGGCTACGGTGTAAAATTGGCCTCTCAATTCAAGTTCTGGCCATTTCAAGGTTGTCGAATTCTTTGCCAACTTTAGATACTGTTGAAGGAATGTACAACCCCAGAGCTTATTTATACACTGTCGTACAGGCTGGAGTTTTCCAGGCTGCCAGCCGGTGATTTAGTTCTTATCTGAGAGACCTTACCATGTACCTAGCTCTGTAACTCATTTACAGCATGTATCTAATTAGACAAATAACATGCAGCGCCTAAATCTCTTTGTAGTGAAATAAATTCAATAACGCCACTGTATTTTGTCCTTTCGCTGTGCTGACTTTACAAATGATTGGACTGATTTTGTTACGTGGTTGCAGAAACCATAAGCACATCAGTACCGCTCAGGCTTTCTCAAGCAGTTTGCTGGGAACTGTGATCCTGTATTGTCTTATCTCTGTGCTGTATCACATTATTCAGTGTTTCACAGATACTGGGTTGGAGGCTGTATAGATCATATGTAACATTAGAAAGACAGAAGAGGCTCTGTTTGTGACAGTTAATGTGCCGCGACAATCGGTGTCTCTGGCGTTTTCAAAGTGTTGAAATACTGCACAGTCGAGAGTTCCTAATGCTAACACTGCAGGAATTAAGGTTATTCAACACTGAATCACTGGCTTGGCAGTTCATGTTAAGGATGAACTGTGTGCAGATGGCCTTTTGTATATGATTGAAACACTTTCCCAGATAGAAGTATAAAACGAATGTGTCATGCTCACTGTGATGGCTCTGTGTGACCTATGTGCATGCTACTAAAGGCCCAGAGGAGACAGCCGTGAACCACTTCCACCATGGCATCAAGGACTTGGCCACTACCTTCTTCTACATGCTGGTGGCCATCATCATGCATGCCATTATCCAGGAGTATGTGTTGGATGTAAGTGAGACCCAAACCTGACTACACAGACTTTAATCTCAACAAGCAGTTCTGAATTTGTGGTATTGTTGTTGATCTTTTCAGAAAATCAACAGAAAGAAGCACTTCTCCAAAACCAAGCACAGCAAGTTCAATGAATCAGGCCAGCTCAGTGCCTTCTACTTATTCTCCTTTGGCTGGGGCGCAAGCATCCTGCTTTCTGTACGTACATGAGCTAAGCTGACATTTTTCTTTACATATGCTCCAAAACGGTCCATGATTGTAATGTAATTGCGTCTTTGTTCTTAGGAAAAGCTCCTGTCCCATCCAGTCACCCTGTGGGAGGGTTATCCCCATACACTAATGTCGTAAGTTAGTAATTTTGTGTGTGGAGGCCATGTGCATTTTAGAAATAGTCTTTATTTCTTTGTGGTTTAAATAGATAAGAATAGCTGTAATATTTTACTTTATTGGTAATTTTATAAGAGCTTTAAACATTAATTACTAATTTTGTAACTCCTGTTTTTCCTCCAGATTCCAGATGAAATTCTACTTCATTTGTCAGCTGGGCTACTGGTTACACGCTCTCCCTGAACTGTATTTCCAAAAGACAAAGAAGGTGTGTGTGTGTGTGTGTGTGTGTGTGTGTGTGTGTGTGTGTGTGTGTGTGTGTGTGTGTGTGTGTGTGTGTGTGTGTGTGTGTGTGTGTGTGTGTGTGTGTGTGTGTGTGTGTGTGTGTGTGTGTGTGTGTGTGTGTGTGTGTGTGTGTGTGTGTGTGTGTGTGTGTGTGTGTGTGTGTGTGTGTGTGTGTGTGTGTGTGTGTGTGTGTGTGTGTGTGTGTGTGTGTGTGTAATAGTATGACCTACTGTGGCGTCTGTTGGGACCCTGAGGCGACTTCCTGTTTGACTTCCTTGGTTATGTTTCATTGTTTGAAAGAATCATACTCGCCCCTGCTTATGTCCACTGCAGAGTAAATATTTTGACCATTCTTGGCCTTCCATCCTTTGTGTTTACTGTTTAGGAGGATATTCCACGCCAACTTGTGTACATCTTCCTGTACCTGGTCCACATTGCAGGTGCCTACATTTTAAAGTAAGTAACTGCCACTTTGGAAAGTCTAAAAGGATGTGTGTAATTGTGTGGTACACGTGGCATTTCTCCTGTGTTTGTACACTGCCCCTTCAGCAAAACGTTTGTGGGGTCGAGTTGTGCCCCGATGTGTTGTTCCTGTCAGTTGGTATAAAGGGGACTCGTGTGTCTTTCAGTCTGAACCGTCTGGGTCTGGTCCTGCTGGTGTTGCACTACTTTGTCGAGTTTCTGTTCCATGTTTCCCGCCTGCTCTACTTCAGCAACGAGAAGAGACAAACGGGGTGAGTTCTCGTGTTCAGCATGGTGTGATTTGTCTGTGAAATTGTACCACTTTAGAATTACTAATGGTAAAAATTAAAAAAAAACATCCTCTTGTCTTCCAGTTTCACCATATGGGCCGTCTTGTTCGTCCTTGGACGGCTGCTCACCCTGTCCTTGTCCGTCCTCACCGTAGGCTTTGGCCTTGCCACATCTGAGAATCAAGGCTTTGATTTGGCTGCAGGAAACTTTAATGTTATTTTTGTTAGGTAAGTGAGTCTGAAAAGAAAAAAACAAGACTACTTAGTCCTAAAATGATATTTTTAAAACTGCTCACTGGACTCAACAGCCTTTTCAAATTTAACATTTATCAAGCCACACAAAAAAAAAATCTCTGAACAAAAGCTCATTTCTATGCTCACTGTTGAGTACTGAGGTTTAACAATTATACAGGAAGGGCTATATTGTAGAAAAGGAAGAGAGCTGTTCACCAACACCACCAGAATGAAATGCAACCATAATACATCTTGTGTTGAGTATGAGCAAAGCCAAGTGAGATAATTCTTCCTCTGTTGCTCTTATTATGTTGTCAATCACTTGCTCACACACACACACACACACACACACACACAAAACCTCACAACACATGTCTTTATTAACCTTTTGATTTACTGACTATTTCCATTTTTTTATTAGGATAACTGTCCTGGCTGCCATCTGCCTCACTCAGGCCTTCATGATGTGGAAATTTATCAACTTCCAGCTACGCCGGTGGAGAGAGCATGACCAAACTCAAACCTTGAAGAAGAAACAAGTTCCTTCCAAGAGCAAATCAAAGAAAGACAAAGGTGAGCAACGGGCACAAAGTATCGGGCGCATTTACTTAATTATGAACCATCACTGGACATTTTACCAAACCATAAAAAAAAAAAAATCAATCAATACATGCATTTCTTCTCAGTATGTGTATAATGTACTTGCTTACATACACTTAACATAATTAATTAATCAAATGTGGATGTGTCCTTTGTTTTTAGCCAATGGAGTAAATGGAGTGAACTCCCATGGAGCCGATTCTCCAAGAGCAAGAAAAGAGAAGTCATCATAAATACATTCCCCTCTGCCCCCTCCATCGCCACCTTCTCAAAGAACCATCTTCTCCCCCCCACCATACCTCCGCGGCTGTATCCAGCCAGCACTCCCTCCAGCTCCTTGACCACCATTTTCAGTTCCCACACAGGACTGGCTTCCCAGCTGGACTTCAAGGGCCAGAATGCATATAGCTTTGCTTGTTGCCAGTTGTCCAGCACGCCTTGATTTAAAAAAAAAAAAAATAAATCATTGCTCTGCTGTGCCATTTCAAACAAAAAGAAAAGAAATTCCGAAATAAACTATGAAAAAAGACCTTATTTAAGAAGTGCCTATTGATACAGATTGTTTTGTACATGCTGTGTAATTTAAAAATTCAGGAATGCTGACGTCAGTGTTTAATGTTTTCTTGAATCAGGTCATTCCATGCTTTTACCTAAATAGTGATTTTTACAGCTTGTGATTTATTCCCCTTTTTCTTTGTATTTATAAGTGCTAGTTGAGCTCCTCTTCTTTGCCACTGACTCCTGTCCCTCCTTTTTTTAGGCATATTTGTAAACATTATATGGAGTTTATACATTTCCTTATAATATCTCTTAATTTTCTATCCGTGAAGGTTGCATACCGTCTTGGTATAATCTCTGGGTTCACGCCACAGACTTTTCAAACTCAGTCAGCAAAACATTGTTACATTTTCGCCTTGTCACTGGCCAACACACCTAAAGATGGAAAGTGAAGTAGCAAGTTTTCACTCGTAGGTAGAGTAGGGGAAGAGTGTATAAAAGCATCAAAAGAAAACAGGTGACATCACCCTATAATACTGTCAGTAGATTCACATATCAGTATTGTGCAAAGCTGCCAGCAAAAACGTAGTAACCTGATGTAGCGTTTAATTATGAGTTCAGAGCAGATTTGTTATCAATACAGAACATGTTCATTGCCATAAAATGATACCAAATTTTTAGCAGTTTAGTCCATAACACTTATTGAATGAGCACACTGCGTTTTAGTTTTGAGTGATGAGAACTTTATAAGAAATGGAAAGGAAAATCCAGCAAATATCCCTTTAGTGAGTTTGATTGAATCGCTGTCTTGTGTCCCAACCATTTGCTGTTTAAGTCTACTGGGTTTACTGTATTTGTTTGGCCTTGCATATTATTGCTTAGCTTTTAAAAAATGTCCACAAGAATGATTTGTTGTTAAAGCATGGACTGGGAATTTAAAAAAATCGTATTTTGTTTGACTGTTTTCCTCCCTACCCACAGATTGTGCCAAATGAGCTTGGTTGACAGAGGATCTATGCCTTTCACTTACATGCCATAAAATGAATTTACAAAGCTATGGAGTGCAGTCAACAGTATTGTAAAATGTATCTCCTAGGTAACACTGGCTAATTCTAAAGAATAAACCCATTAACTACTTTAGGTACACAGTAGTAATTCATGGTTGCCTCTGGCTGTACATCAGCAGTGTATGTTGGTTTCTCAACTTGTCCTGATGGTTTATCTATCCTACAAAGAAATAAAGTGTTTTATTGAAAAAGAACCAGAATTATGTTCCTTTCACTTAACCCAGTATCACACATTTGCCTCAAGGGGGCTTTTCAACCTGTAGAGCATTTGTTACCCTCTATACTCACAACCTTGATTTGGATAAGGAAAAACCTTTACCGGGGAAAGAATGGAGGAAATCTAATGAGGAGCAACAGAGATGGGATCCCTCTTCCATGACGAACAGACATGCAATGGATGTTGTGTGCACACACTAATTAGCATTCGTTGTAGCCTACACGTTTTACCATTTGCCTAAGGGGATAACAGATGGGATGTGTAGTAATTATATGACGGAGCAACTGCGAGAAAAACCTACACAAATGGTGGCGTGTGTGGTTGAATGTGTCTACATGGAGTTTCTGTTCTCTCCAGTCTACTCGGTTTCATGAAAACATGTACCACCCTGTTGATATTTTACCTATCCGCCACTTGGTGGCAGTGTTGTACATGTTTTATAAATTGGAGAAAACGCCTGCCTGCATTGATCCATGACCACACAGTTAACCAAGGTAGCTAAGTAAGTAGGACACGCTTATTTGTAACATTTTTAAAGCGTGTTATGTTAGCTTGCCGTTTGTATTTTAATAAATTATGTTCATTTCACGAAATGGCAAACAAAATGGTGTTGTTTGTTGAAAAAATCCAAGCCGCTGTTGCACATTTTCCTTATCACTGTGTAGTTACGGTCAGATAAAGCCTCTTAAAATGAACTTGGTTAGATTGAAACTTAACTTTCGTTAATGTGTTTATAGGAAACTTCAACCAACGTTATCTTCCTTTTAACAGGCTTTTTATTTGCGGCACAGTGCTTACACAAATAATTGTATAGGTTGACATGCATCTTTATGACCGTACACACGTTAGTAAGCAGTATTCACTGTTGTAAATGTATTGTTACATGTATGTTACAGGCATATAGTTTCATAGTCCCTTTTAAACATTACATTAACGTTACCTACTGACAGTCGTGACACGGTTGTGTTTTTGAAGTGTCTGTCAGCGGTTGTCAAGATGTCAGCAAATGTATGCTGTTCAAAGTATTATCGTGTCATCCTAACCAGTAAATCGCCGTAGGGTTGCTTACGAACCCTGGCGGTACTGAGTAGATACCATAGGTTGATACTGCTGTAGCCCCGTGATGTGGTTTGGTGTGGGGGAGGATAGCAGCTACCAGCCAGATAAACACTCAAGCATTGGTTTGCACAGCAGGAGTAACATGGCGGCACAGTTAGCCAGCAGAAATGTTGTTTCACTGCCGCGAAGGTCAGAGCGGCGTCTGATAAACGGAATTTAACAACGAAGACACAGCCGAAAGTATTACATCGTAAGTAGCCACATGTGCTGGTGCTTCTTGTTGAGACGGGATGTTGTGTTTTCGTTGTAAAATCCATTATCCAATGCGAGGTCTTCAATCTCGGTTGTGTGTCTGTCTGGCACAGGCTCTCGCTTCGGCGTTAGCTTATTAGCAAGCGTTAGCTTCTTGGCTAAGCCCGCTGCCTGTGTCAGTAGTGTTTTCTGCAGCAAACTCAATTAGACGGCTCAGACAGCGAGCTTGCAAGCGAGTTATTGCAATATTTGTCAGACGTTTAAATGCTGAGTTGTGGCAGCCACAAATACCTTAGATGTAAAGTAAAATGTAGCGTGCACAATACTTTCATATGTCATTGTTTTTTTGTGCTGAGTGAGCGTGTGACCGGACGAAGTTCGTCAGGAACGTTACAGCAGGAACGTAGTTAGCATGCTAACTGTTTAGCTGCAGGCTAGTATGGCTAGTTCAACGTCGTTCATAGTTCATACGAGTCAGTCCGGACAGTTCTCTCCACCATGTGTTTGAGCGGGCTGTTAACCTTGTTTGTTGCAGTATTATTCATGCCTCGGTACTACTTGCTACGTTAGGTGAGTTGACGAAATGTCTGCATTTGTTCATGGTAAAGGGACTATTCTTATTTTTTGCTGAACTATTGTTTCTCTTGTGTTTGACTGGCGTTACTATGCATTGTCGAGGTGCTCCTACTACTTAGCTAGTTAGCAGCCACGCTATAATTTGAGCACTTTGCCTCTTAAACCAACAGCTTCAAACATTTGACAAAAGTATTCAGAAAGGTATCCATGGACTTCGCAAACGTTACACACCATATACCCAGACTGTTCTACTGCTCTACGCTCAAGATTGGAAGAGGAAAACAGTGCGTGCAGTTTGTTGTGATATTGCTTTCCAAAAACGTCATAAACCTATAATTATGTTTCACACCATCAGGTGGCAAACCAATTACCGATATTCACGTAGGCTTCATTGTGGAGATGTAAATAAAGGCAGGATCTGTAATTCAATACACAAGATGCTCTAAAGATGCCGTATGAGTGTTGCTTTGTTGTGCCTGTGTTGAGTGCAGTGCACTCATTTTAAAGGCTCCCCTGCTTGACTGATTCAGGACTATACAGGCAGACAGCTCGTGCCATTTCAGTGATTGTCAACATTCCTCAGTAATGCTGGAGGAACGCATCTTGTGGAACCAGTTGAGCAGTTTCTGTTACTTCACTGTGCCACCCTGATGGTGCACATTACTCGTTTCACATCACTGATGTGAGATTTAACATGGCATGTTGTACAGCTGCGGTTTGAATGCAACTTTAGTGCTTCTGTGGAGATGTGATGAATTTCAACATTACAGGTGGTCCTATGCAAAATAAATTCTCAATGAATTAAAAAGAAACAATTATGGCATGTGGTTTAGATTTTTCATTAACAGCACTTTAAATATCAAACATCAATATTTGTGTGTATTCCTTTCACCTGCATGCATGTGTTGTCTGTTAACCACATTAATCATACTCCTCCTGTCAGCCTGAGCATATTATCTCTGAGGCATTGTGCCTGAAGTAATTGACTTTGCCAATTGCAGTTAAACAAAACTCACTCTCTACAAGAATGTTTTTGGTGGATATTGGCTCAAATAGTTTGTCCTTAGAAGACAGGACAAGTCCAGGAGTACAATTTCTTCTACAGCTGACCAGATTTAGATTTTGAGTTTGTTATATTAATGAGGATATAGAGCATGCATATGATGCCTGTGACAAATTCAGTCCTGTACAGATGGAAGTATACATTCCTACATAGTATTGCTTTTGTTGTATGTTGTAGTTAAAGTTGACATATACTTGTTTGCATTAAGAATCATATAACGGCGCTTTTGCCTTTGCATCGTACACTGAAAAATTGGTTCTGTGTCTTTTCGACTTAATAGTGTGATAGGACTGTGTTTGGATGACAGTTCAGGAATTCATGCGAGTGTTTATGCAAGTATGTGGATGTTACACAGATAGCTGGTTGGAGGTTTTCTTACACGGACAATGCATATTTGGTGTAATGGGTGTTACCTAGAAGTAATTCTCTGCCTGAACACATAACTAAAGCTACAGTATATAGCAACAGGTGTGTGACAATAATGCTCAGCTTGTCACATGGTTCGGAAACATTCTCTACATCCATCTCTTGCTTGCTACTAGTTGTTTTCTCTCAGTCTGGGCTTCACTCACATCCTGTAATTTTCTTTACACAAACCCATCATTTTATATTGTTGTTTTGTTCTTTTTGGTTGCCTACCCCATGTTCAATGTGTGTTCATAATTCTGTAAAACAAAGGAGTATTTTTCTGTGCACTTGGAGACAAGCCTCTCATCTTGTAATCAATGACTTTTGCCCTGTGTTAGGCTTGCGTCACATGAGTGATACCGTAATCATTTGACCCTTGTTCTGTAGCTTCACTGCCAGTTCTTGGGTTGTCTGTCACTGTTAGCCTAATATGATAGTCCACTAATAACTTTTTTTTGGTACTGTAGCCCCGCTATAATGTAAAATTAAATTAGTTCCTTGTATGTATGAGACAATCTCCACAAATAAAAACAGATTTTATTTTGGTTTTAAGCACAAATGATAGTCTAAACTAAACCTGTGAAAATAGTGACAGTAGAGGTTGTTTGTAAGTCTTTTTTAAGTTTCATGTAAATTCGTTATTGGGGGAAGGCTGTAGTGAGAATTATACTTAAAGTTAATACTGGTAGTTTGAATTTTGTGTGCAAAATCAAGTGTCTCATCAAGCTACAGAGCATTATGTGTCAGTTATGTTGTATCTGTGGATAATCTATATGATTTTGTTAGAAAATGTTATTGAATGCTGATTTTGTGTATTGCAGTGAATAAATTACATACATGACACTAGCATGTTGGGGTAAATACCTAAATCGCATAGTGTCCCTAGGTAATTCTGGCCCATTGTTATTAGGGCATTACACTTATCTTATCAACTCAACCTGTTTTAGGTTAAACTATTGCATTTATGCAACGGCGCTGTTTTTGTGAATGTATGTTAAAGATCGAAATGGCGACAAAATGATTTCAATGAAAATAAAATGATTGCTTAATTTAGGATATTGGCCTAAACTAACTAACTTAATTAAATCTCAGGTGCCAGTTTTGCCGCTTGATCACATTTTTCGGGGTATTCTGACATTTCTTGGAACATTTTTGCTCTTTGCCCCCTTAATTTCTTACGCTGTGCTTATGTCACATTTGAAGCAAAATGCCAAATGAAAGTAAAATAAATATTTGTGGTTTGAACTGTTGGTTGGCCAAAACAGAAATAATCATTAGTTGCAGTCCTAAACTCATTATTTGGCATCTTAATTTGAATATTATTTGCATGACTAATTTAATTAATTCAAATCTCTCTCCAAGATGGGCCATGTTGGAGAAGTCTTGATATTGTGTAAATGCTATAAATGTGATAAAGTATGACACTTAACCAATTTAAGAAACACCTTTTTGTTTAAATTATGACATAGGCCTGAATCCCTTTTTTAAACATATCACTTTTACTAGTTAACTACTCTGCTCATCTTGTTTCCACACACCTCTATTCGCTAACAACATTGTGTTGACTCATTTGGTAAATGACATCCCTGCCTCTGCTGCTTAGTACATACAGCTCCTGAACAACCCCATACCCCTCTATCCTACACAGACTCTTTAATGTGTTGTCCTGGGCTTCTTTTTAAAAGTGGTGTCAAGTCACAACATCCAGCCCTGGCTGGAATCAAGGCTGAATGATGCAAAGTATTACAGCCCTTGCTTAAATCTGTAAATTCCACTGAAAGACAGAATTTTAGTCGAACATACAAGGGTTGCTTTGCTTTTAGAGATGACTTCTTTGACCAGAACCGTTAAAGAACACTGTAATTGTAAGCATTTTCCTGTCTTTAAATTTTTTAAATTTAGGAAGTAACGTCAAATGATTTAGACCAAACTTGAACGTAGACTTTGGCTGTGCGACAAAACAACAAACAAATGCAAGAAACTATGTAGCTTCTGGTCAGCTTTAGTTGTAATCTGTTCCGCTACAACCAAACAGATAACATATCTGTTTATCACATGATGTATAAGGGCCACGGTGTATTCCTGACATGAATCACTGTTCCCCTAGTATCTATTTGCCTTGTCTCACTGGGCATCTCACCCTGCTGTCTCTGCGTTTGTGTTGTCATGGAAACAGCAGTGTGACAGGTCCTGGGTGGGTGAGAAGGATGAGTTGTGGGGAAATGGCTAGAATTTTACAGCGAAGTGAGGGGGCGGGCAAAGGAGACGTCAACAGCGAGGCAGAGATGTTTGATGGAAAGCTGAGAGGGCTTTGACATGGAAGAGGAGGAGCCGGAGTATTTACTCCCTCTCTGCTTCAAGGCATGTTTTCATTGTTTTTTTAGCTGACCTCAAATCAGCCAGCTATCTGTACTAAGAGTAGGTCCTGTCTTGTGAACAGCAGCTTGTACAGGATCGTTTTTTGGTTTAAGTGTAGAACTGAAATTATCCAAGTACGCTACAGTGCTTGTCATTGTCAAGAATTGCCGATTTTAACAATGAGAAGCGCTGCCAGATATAAGCTGGTCTGGCTGCCAGACCTATCTCCACAGCACTGTGTAGTAAGGTCTGGCTACACAACAGATACATTCTAGGTTAGGAGACAAACATTCTAAGTTGTTTGCATTTCTTTAAAAACGATCATCTTGGACGGCACTAGGTTCCGGACGGGACAGCGGTGGCTCTGCAAAATGGTCTCGGGAAGGAACTTTTTGGTAGACCATTTGCTCCCTGCCAAGGAAAACACCAAATTAAATATCAAATCATTAGTTGTTCACACAGTAAAGTAACGTGAGCTATTTAAATTAGCTGGATACATGGTTAAATGTAATTTGCTCTTACCATTTTATCGCCACGTGTAAATTTGTCCACAACAATCTCGCCTGTTGGTTCTAAACGTCCCAGTTAGGTAGTAAATGTCGTAAAAACATTTAATTGTAAATCTTTAGTCATTCACAGAAAGAACCAAGAAGGCCTGCCTTGTTGCACAATCCAAATTGTCTTCAAAACTTTACATTTTCAGCATGTGACTTGCTAGCTCGAAGTTTGTTTTATTTTTTTTCCGTAGCAAAAGAATTTTGAGAATGGCAACACACAGAAAGCGGAAGGACCGGGACATTGGGCGCCAGGCTTTAAAATGTAGAAATGTACTTTGTTGATCCATATTAGATATAAGCTAAAAACTGGGTTTGGTCTGGATAAACAAAATGGACTCCTGTGACATTACAGTTGATAATATGGAGCCCAAATTTGCTCTTGGATAATGTGCACCTTTAGTGTTTGGCTATCAAGAGGTCCAATCTATGAAAAATGTTAATGTTCTTGACTTGTCTCTGATCATTTCCCTTGTGGGTTAATTCCCTGTGGCAGGCGGTTTGTGTTAGATTGATATGGCTAGTTATTGAACCTGTAATGTTTTTAAAACTGAGATTTGTAACATCACACCATGGGCTGCCTTGTGCTTTACTCCCATGGAGACTCCACCAGGGCTCCAAGGATCTTGAGGCTCACAGGCAATCCAATGATTTTGACAGTCCACGCTCTTCCACTTATGTAGGTCAGCTACAGCAAAGTGCATATTGATCTCCCAAGCTAAATGATATTGTGGTGTCTACTGCTCATTGCTAAGAAGGTGCCCTCACCCAGTTTGGCTTGAACAGAGGAGACAACAGAGGTCACATACATGACTATGTACCGATGTTTCTGCAGCTGGTTTCCTTTGTGTTGCTTAGCTGTACACTATGGTGGATCTAATAAATGTTAGTATTTTGAATCTGTACTCAGCACCTCATTTTTATTTACACCTTCCGCAGTCACTGACCTGATTGTGCTAATAAAATATATAATTTAAAAAGTACTTATTTAAACATAAAGGTTATAAAGTGCTTTATGGAAAAGCAGAAACACCTCTTCTGCTAATGAATGACAAAGGTAGACCATAAAAAAATCCTAAATTAATGACAGGAAAGAGTTGTACATAAAGGTTAGGGAGCATGCGTTATAGTTTTAATTTGTGCGAGTGGTTGAATCGCTTTCCCCTCTGTCATAATGTGTTTGTGACACTGGGTGCTAGCATGTGGTTGGCACCTTTCCCACTGCCCAGGGTGGAATCCTTGGCACTGAGGGAGGGAGAGAGAACTTGGATTGAGCATGCTGCCTGCTGGAGTTGGGTGGGTGGTCCAAAAATATGCAGTGTGAATCTGCCCTAAGAAAATCTGGTATAGCATCTCATTCTGGAATGGATGTAAATGGCACTATCAGGCTGGGATAAGGTAGTTTTGGAATGACATGCAGAGCAGCAGCATTTCTCACTCACTTGTCATAAAGCCAGAGGAATGTGGGGATTCAGTTTCTGGGTTTTCAATTCTGTACACATTGTGAGGGTCAAACTGTGACCAGCATGATTTCTCTTTCCCCCTCTCTCTCATTTGCTCTTTGCCTCTCACTCACTGCTGACTCAGCAGTGTTCCTTCAGTGACCTATAAATTGGTTTTGCTTGCTTTATCTTTACTGTTTTTAGCGGGGTAGGGAATCTCCTTAGCTGACTTGTGTTTTCCATCCATTCTGTACAGTACAGGTACACCATAGGTTAATATTATGGCTAAATTAAGCACAACCCCATCAACTGAAGTACTTGTTTTCCTTTTTTATTAATTACTAAGAGCATAAAATGTTGCACAGGTTCATGAGCCTTATATCATGCCCCGTTAACTCCCACAATTAACCATAAATGGTGAGTGAAACGACCAGTATGAATATGTGAACACGGTGTGCAGCTCTACTTAATATAAAGTTAGCTGATGGACATGTAGCCTTAGTATTTTTTTAATGAACAAGTAATATAGCAATACTTTTATTAATTAATCATTGCATCCTACTTGATATCATAAACCACTTTTGTTTGACAAATGGAACAAAAAGCACTTGATTTACAGTGACATAGATCTGTACTAATTATTTCCCATTTGACATGCTGTAATCAGAATATCATCTGTTTTTATATGATAAATGACTATTTTACATTTGATACATAAACGCAAGTTCTGAAATTCTGCATAATTTAATTTTATCCCCCACACCTCCTCCAACAGAACAGTTTGCATGTCAACATGCTCCCGTTCGTGCCTTTACTCCAGAGATTTGTGGTTTTGGCACCTGAAGATGCAAGCCATCAAAACAAAACCACCTCCTATCTCATCTGGCAGTGGAGTGCAAAACAAAGGCACTCATTGGAGAGGAGATTACACAGGAGACGCAGAGCAATGATGTTACACTGATGCTTTTGCTACAGAAGCTGCAGGACAATGTCTTAATTTAAAAACTCAGCAGAGGGGTGGAGTTCATTGACCTTTTAATGCAAATTATTACGGGAGATGAACAAATTAAGTCATCTCAGATGTCACCATATTGGCTAGTTTGTCTCACAATCATTACATACGTGTTTGGAGAGTTGTCTTACACTAATTCTGACACTTTCAGTTATATTTTAACACAGCAGGGAATTTGTGATAGGTATTGTACAGAGAAAACCAAACTGCTTAAGTTGGATGCATGGATTCATCAGTGGTCAGACATCTCAACAGATAACATAAGTGTTGTTATTCGGGGTCCAAGCCGGAGGCTGTAAGGTCAGCAGGAGCAAAGCTACGCGGTTCACACAGCAGGGCTGTGGATCCCTATTGTTTTTCTAAGGGTTATTCTTCTCAGCGTAAAACTCCCGCTACAGCCTAAATTGTACATGGTGGGGGTGTGCCATTTTCAGGACTGGTCCAAAACTCCACAAGGACCTTAGGCGCAACAATTGACCCCCTTCCACCACTAGGTGGCGCTACAGCGGAAAAATCTATGTTTGGCCCTATAACTCCCAAACCGTACAATGCGCATTCAAAAACCATACAGCTATGCTTTCCTGGATCCAACTGAATCGGCTAATATAGACCACGGCCATTTCCGCCTAGAATTTTATGCGTGAAAAATCGCAATTTCATCAAAAACCTACTTTTTCGAACTCCTCAATGTGCGATTGATCTGCACGGAACTTGGCACATAGCTTCTCCAGACAGACCTGACAAAATGTTTTTAAAAGAATGTTTAATTAAAATTGATTAAAATTGCAAATAATACACACAAACACAGTAGCTAACTATGAAAACACCAACTTTGCCATATCTCAACCAAAACGAAGGCTATCAACGCAAAACTTTAGATTCTGGTTTGCCATGACCCTCTGAAGCTCCCCCACGATGGCCGAGATAACGTTGTTATGTTGCATTAATCAGTTGATTTAGTTCGTATTTGTATACTGTAGCTTCACTGATTACCCATTGACAACCATGTGCATCACTGTCAGCGGCAGCTGCTGCCTACGGTACCTTTCTACACACAGAGAGCCTCACTTCCATAACAAACCCTGTCGGACCATCGTCACGTACACACGCTGCCCACGTGGCTACCTGTCTTTAAAGGGGAAGGGTCGGCCGGTAATAATCATGTAAAAGGAGAACAGTGAAAGTTTACTTTTCTATCAAGCAGCAAAACAGGATTAGCGTCAACATCGCGACGTCCTGCGACTGTCACGCATGCGCACATTGCGATGTCGATGATAAAACACAATATCCTATGCCATACTTTGTATCAGTATGTAACTCTGAGAGCCAATGACAGCCAAAGTGGCTGCTGTTTCAATCCTGTAGGCTCTCAGCAGCGGGCGGGGCTGCTGCGTTCCCCCTGCAACTGACGTGCGGGGACACACACACACACACACACACACATGCAGGATAAACCGGCGATGAGACGACAGGATGACCTAAATTGAGGACAGCTACGCTCGTTATTGTAAGTGCAATCATAAGTTAAAGTCCAATAAGTCCTTTTATCAAACCGTATTTATGTGTGTGCCAGGATAGGAAATTAACTAACAATGTAAAGATCAACAAGCAAATGACAGACATTTTCAAATTTGATTCATTCAATAAATTATAAATTTTTTGTCTTCAATTCACCAGCCATTTTTGTATTATGCCAACATTTGCAGCCTCCTGAGCCTTTTTGGTAAGGTCCTAGGAAAACTCAGCCTAGAGTAGTTTTTTCTGTACATAACAAGTTTCCTTTTTATTTTTTATTCTTTTTTTTTGGGCAACTTTCTCTGTCTCCCATAACGTCATTGCAACAAACATATAAAACATTGCAACTTTTATCGCATTTGTTTTAATCCTGGACGGACTCCTAAATGAAGGATAAGTAGTCATAGTTGTAAGGTCTGCCTGACCTGGCTGTCACCGAGTGTTTTAGCAGGAGACTGTGTAAATGTGGAGAATGACAGGGAGGGAGAGAAGGCTGCTTCACTTTGCTCCGTCTGGTCCAATTACATGTTCCCCTGTCAGAGCAGCCCCGCTCTTAATCAGGTAATGCTGGGGTTTTAAGTCATCACCCTAAACATGCTCTACAGATTATTTACCCTTCTCACACGTTTGTTCAATGGAGCAGACAAACCCTGTGGACCTCCTTCCCTGTCCTAACTTCTAGCTAATTTGAGTCCAAATTAAACTACTGTTTGCAGATTCATCAGACTCTGTAAGTGCTTTTACTGCGAGTCTGAGCATTGGCCTGTCACATTGACTCAGTCTTTGGCAGATAAAGTGACATAGTTGTGTCAGCTGATCTCCTCTTCCCCTGCTCTCTGTGCTAACATGGCACCTCCTTATCCTGATTCTGCTTCCACTGTATAGCCCCAGGCCTCCACAGGAACTAATTCCTTACAAACTGTGACAGGCAATAAAAGATGGTGGACACATACATAGGCACAATAGATATGCCTTTGACATGCAGACTAGTCACAAGATGAGCTTCAAATCATTTTTTAAAGCATGATACAAACAGCTACACAGAAATTGTTCTTATTGCCTGCCCACACACCTCCCCACTCTCTTGACTCTGCATTTCCATGGCTCTTTGAGTTACACGCACATTTGCTTTCTCTTGTCATTATGACTTACCTTTTTAACAACACAACATTCAGTCTCATTATGGCACACGCACGTGTTTACTGTCTCTGAGGTCACAGCTGAAGGAGCTGGCTGTTGGCTATTTGAGCAACAGATGTGAGGGCACCTGGCACAGGGTTACAGTGGCATCAGAGCCGCCCATTGAAAACCACTGCCAAATCAGCGCCAAAGTGCAAATAGTGTTTTTATATGAGGATCTCTTTACATGTTGTCACCAAGAAAGTCTCCTTCTCCTTACCTTTTTTTTTTTTTTTTTTTTCTCAATGGTGAAAAAGACGTCCAGTTCAATATTTTTTTTGTTAACATTAATCGTTTGTGTTTGACTTAAACTGTTTACTACCGTTCACTTTAAGTATACTCCTACAATATTTTATTTGCTGTATTTTTTTAGGGCTGTAACAAAAGAAAACCAACCAAAGAAAATCTTAGTCGACTGAAGTCCTAAAATTTAGACTAAAAATCGACGGGAAAGGGGGATCCGTTAGATTAATGAACTGCGCAGTACTTGTCCTTTTCCGCCTAAATTAATTATAAATAAACATAAAAAACTAATAGGCTATCAGCACAAGAACTGTTAAGTAATATGCAACATAATATAAAGACAATTGTTTTTGTCATATGTTATAATAACTGACAGGCACTATCATTTCAGTTGCTCTGCATGTCCTCGCACAGAGCGGCTGAACATAGGAGCTCGGCTTCGCGGCTGGGACACGAATAGACTATTAATTTCAAGCTTTTACTCTTAAACACAAAAGGCACGTCCACTTTAAAAACACATTTTGCGGTTAGTCCATGCATGATTGTGTGGCGTGCTTGCTGTATATGCAGGTTCCAAAACTTTTAACAACTTCTTAAAACCTCAGCCCTCCACAACAACAATGGGCCTCATCTCCTGAGCAATAAAGTCGACAAGTCCCTCCGTGATATTATTTTTGCGTTTGGATGATAGAGGAGGCTTAACATCCAGCGTGTGTCTGGGGAATGCTACCGTTGCGGGTGGGTGCACCTGCAGTTATAAAACAATTATTAGACTATAAAATATGCCAATTCTGGTATGTTCATATAGCGTACTCAAAACAGACAGGGCAACCTAACGCAGACAAGTTAGCTTACTGTTTTTAGGTGATATGCCATGTTTGTAGTTGAGCTGCGATATGCAAACTGTTGCTTGCAAACTTTGCATTCAACCTTTTTTTCCGTTATCTATTTTTGTAAAATGCTGCCACACTGCCGATGTCTTCGCGATGGTTAACTTTAAAACAATAATATTAAAACAAAAATTAAAGTTATTAAACAATTTCCGCACAATAAAAGAGAAGTAGGCTACAGTCTATTTCTTAAGTCCTAGTAAACGGGCTAGTGCTAACTTTGAGCTAGTAAGTTGCGCTTTAAGCTGCTGTTTTTTTGTGTGCATGCAGCTCTCTGCTGGACAGTGCTTAGAACGATGGTTGACCATATTCTCGTTTTCGGTAAAATGGCTGTTTGAAAGGGAGTGCTGGGTTTCATGTTTCATGCAAAGTTTCATGTTATGTAGAGCCTTTGTAGTGTTTTAAGAATAGAGTTACGCTTTAACCGGCATTGCCGTGAGTCACTGTGTCTTTAACAAACTGCAGACTAGAGTCCACGTTGTTTGGCTCTGTCTGCACCACAGCTCTGCGTGTGTGTTGGAGCTCCACTCTCTGTCAACATGCAGAGAGGACAGATACATGGATTGCGTGGATGCACTCTCAGGTACAGAAATTTGGCACCATTAGATTTAACATGAATCGTCCTTGGTAGTACTGGCATAATTTTGTTGCTACCCAAAAAGGTACAGAGTTTGGTACCCAAAACCTTGGGCCATCCTGACACCTTGTTCTGGGCCATCCTGACACATTACTGAGGCAGTAAGTTTTATATTGTTATATCAAGTGCCAAGACCAGTGCATGGGCTGCTTGTAAAAAATACTTCTTAATTAACCTGTTAGCTGTCACAAGCCCCATTTGCATTGAAACATGTACACCTTTGACTCATAAAACAAAACCTTAATCTTTGTCAGAATAATCTTATTGTTTGATTTACCACACCTCACAGTGGCTCCTTTGCAGCCCACCCATGACCCCCCACCCCCCCCCAAAAAAATCATTTGATTGTTGGTTTGGATGAGGGTCTTGACCAAACCATTCGCGTAACTAGAGCTAAAGAGCCAGGTGTTTTCATTACGAAAGACATCAGCCTTGATTCTTATTGAATTCAAGGCCATTAGTGTGCAATACAAAAGGCCAGTAGGTGCTCCATTGGTGTTTAGCCCTTTGGTGACCTGGCCGTTATGGTCAATTTCTAGCACATAAACTATCTACCCTTTGTCCCATCTGAACTTGATTAGCCAGCCCATTAGCATTGTTTGTCCAGCCTGGGTGACGAACGTGCCTTTTACTTTAAATGGAGCCCACTTCCAACTCTGGGAGAAAGAAGGGATTACAACTAGTCCCAAGGTTTGGCTTTAGGCAACATGTTTGCTCACCTCCCATGATCAATCTGCTTCTGTCAAAAGAAATGCCACTAGTCTTGATGAGAGAGTACCACAATCAAAGCTGTATGCACTCGCAGGTCAAATCTGAAATGATTAAGTCACTTGGTTTATGGTGGTTTTCTGTTCAGTTTTAAAATTTTGCAATCATATAATATTCTTTTGTCACAAACATTAAGGATAATGTTATTTTTGCACTGTGTAATGAAAAGGCCTTTTGCCATTTCGGTTTAATTGGCTTAACTCTGTTTAAGGGGAGCTTGACCTTTTCACCTGATGATCTTTGACCTCCTTTTTAATACCAGCAGATAGTTGAACTGTGAGTGCATATGAAATGGTCCCATGATCCTGTGTCCTCCAGGTTCTACAGAAGCTGTTTGTCTGTAGTGTGTATATTTCTGTGGCTTTATCTTATCCTTGTGACTTTTAATGTTGAGTTATTTTTTGAAACAGGTTTCACTTTAATTTACAAGTAGCAGTATTGAGTCATGCCAGTATTCAGGGTAACATGAAACTCAATTAATGTTGCTGCTAAAGCTCAGTGACAGTCTTGGCAGGGTTCTGTGTTTTTGTTTAGGTTACACCATGTGTCATTCAACACTTCTGTGCCAAGTGGAATAGCCCGTCAAGGATAGAAAGCTCCTCAAGTCTTTCCTAGGGAGGTCTTCTGCTCCAGTGTGTCTAGATGATTTGCACACTTGCATGCAGGCATATGTGCATGCATTATTCTGGTGTGACTTGCCAATGGTCTTGGGTCACACAACTAATGTCACCAGCAGATCCCCACCCCTAACAGGAGGAAGTGTTGGCTCAGCCGGTCTAATGTGAGAGGGGGTTTGATCTTATACAGTGAACAGTGTCCATACTGACTCGCATGGAGCAATAAACTCACATACAAGTATGGGATGTAACTGGGTGTAGAAATGGCTCAGTATTGCTTGTAAAACAGTATTTTCTGTTGCATAACTCTGTGATTAATTTCTTTCTCAATTTATGAGAAAAACATTGTCATCAAGTGGTTTTCAAAGCAATTCAATTTATAAACAAAAAAGATTCATCTCATTGTAAAAATCCAACATTTTGATCCAGTATGGCAATTTAAAAATGATTACTGTTAAACTAGCTCAATGGAGTGTTTTCACACTGCCTTATTCTGTCACTCAGTCCACAGATCAAGGGTCGGACTTAGACTGAGCATGTGACAGCTTTAAAGCTCAGAGGAAATTCCTCCAGAGGATGAGAACTAAGAGCAGTGCATAAAAGTGAAAAGAGGAAGGTAGAGTTGAGAAATACCAAGTTATGAAATTGTATTAGAAAAAATTAGATTGACTGGAGGTTAAGATATATCAACTATTTTCTACTTTCACTATACTTATATATGGATGCAAAAAATATTTTTTGTCAATTTCATTTTTAAACTGTATATGTGGTCACCCTCCTGACTCATATATTCACGTTTCAGTTGTTTGAGTGTATGTTGTCATGCCGTTCAGCATGCTTAATATCACCTTTCCGCATGGCATCTAGCTGTGGACCTGTGCATGGTTCAGTAGGGGGATCGGTTTACTCTCCATTTATGTCAGCACATGACATCATGTTAGTGCATTCCTCAGCTGGCTCTCTTGGCAAGTATTTGGGAGAAATCACCCAAGCCAAGAGGGGCTGTCCGGTTGTCCCTTCATCACGCTACATGTAGTACAAGACAAGCTCTTCTACAAAAGCTTTTTATTGGGAGCCTTATCCAGCATAGCCAAATAGCCTAGCAGTGTCCTTTTTTTGAGTTACAACTTGCATTTTCTAATACTCAATATGGGAGTATGTTTCAAAATTGAAACTTTTCTCCTGTCTAATTAATTGTACGCCGTGATTAAAAAGGCACACAGTTTTTCACGATGTAATGAGCTTTAAGGCCCCAAAGGAGATGTAAAGTCCCTGTAGACACTTAACTTGCATCTCCATGCTAATTTAATGCAAACAGTTAGCACAAGATAAGATCACTTGGAAGTTTGAAGCGCATTAACAGTTAGCTAGTTGAAAAGGGTTTGACATTTTGGAGCACATACTTGAGCTCTGCATTCTGTTGACTGATTACACTCGCACATAAAATACAAAGGTACAGCATTTTTTTTGAAGTAGCTGTTTGCTTTCTAATTAGCCATTTTCAGCTATGTATTGAAACTCATGAGTCAGTAGAAATTACACGGTGGGGCTGTGTTTAGAACTCCCTGCCAGTGTTATTTCTAATATACATGTTGAAGTACTTTTTCAACCATTTTTCTATGCAGATCTTGTGCAGTTCTTACTGTAGGAGGTTACAGTAATTTAGCTTTTTGTCAGATTAATGATAAAATATCGACCGTATCAGGTTAAATCCTTTTTGCCCAATCAGAACACCTCAACACAACTAAGCATCCTTGTAGGAGGATGCTTCTCTCAGGTTTTCTTTTGGCTTTTCTGATGAGCCTTCAATGGGAGCAGTCCCTGTCCTCACTAGGGATGCTAATTTAAAGGGGGGGTTACCGATAGCCGACCCACGTTAACCGATCATTAATCGTTAACCAACAAGCAGGTAATGGAGTCCCAGTTCACCTGTCCGGGTGCCTCGGACATAATGTCCGCACTCCGTTCGTGGACAGCTGCAGACTTGTAACGGTGGTAGGGCTGCTCTATTATGGAAAAAAAATATATAATCCCGATTTATTTCGGTCATTATTGAAATCACGATAATTTAACACAATTACTTGTTGATGTCTGGAAAGATGGCAATTATTGAACTTAAAAAACCGTGGGAACAATTACATAAATCAACAGTAAAAAAAAATCATACAACTGTGAAATTTGTCTGATTACTTTTCTTATTTAAACTTTGAGTTTTCTTGCAAAGCGTAATAAGCTAAATAATTGTTTTTCTCGATTATTCTGTTTTTGTGATCATTGGGAGCCAAAATCATAACCACGATTAACTTTCGATTAATTGCATAGCCCTAACCGGTTGTGCAGCAACGATGTTCCGTGCATCGTCAAGGACACATGCAGCCCCCTGTCTGGAACCTCTTGGGGACTGATGCAAGTCTGCGGCATGTCTGTCTCCGCCTGTCTCCACCACATCAACCTGCAAGGGTGTCAGCTGTGTGTCTGTCTGGCATACTCTGTGTAGGACGGCCAATTTAACCTGCCAGTCCTCATCAATTTAGTAGCATGTGTCACGTAGGTCTCTGTTGTAAACACCGTCCAGCAGAGAGCCACGAGCTGGAAAAAAGAGCAGCTTAAAATGCAACTGAATTGTTCAAAATTCGTATTGTCTGTAAACAGTTAATCATTAACATCCTCAGTTCTCAGTCTAGGGCGTGTGTGTGTGTGTGTGTGTGTGTGTGTGTGTGTGTGTGTGTGTGTGTGTGTGTGTGTGTGTGTGTGTGTGTGTGTGTGTGTGTGTGTGTGTGTGTGTGTGTGTGTGTGTGTGTGTGTGTGTGTGTGTGTGTGTGTGTGTGTGTGTGTGTGTGTGTGTGTGTGTGTGTGTGTGTGTGTGTGTGTGTGTGTGTGTGTGTGTGTGTGTGTGTGTGTGTGTGTGTGTGTGTGTGTGTGTGTGTGTGTGTGTGTGTGTGTGTGTGTGTGTGTGTGTGTGTGTGTGTGTGTGTGTGTGTGTGTGTGTGTGTGTGTGTGTGTGTGTGTGTGTGTGTGTGTGTGTGTGTGTGTGAAAAGTGGTTTCACTGTGGGATGTTGCTTGTTTCAACATGTTGACCTTGCAATCCCTTAACAGTGAATAAAGCAATACAATTTTTTATTTTTTTTAAACGTGAAAATAGTTGTCTTTTTTATAGTTAGAGCTGAAAGAATTATTGAAGCCTACTGCCACAATCAGCAACTGATCATTATTCACGGAAAATTGTCTTGGATTGAACTACTACTACTACTACTACTACTAATACTACTAATAATAAATCAGTAGATTAATCAATAATGAAAGCTATTGGTTGCAGCCTCATATTTATTCTTTACTTGTCATTATGCAACTATTGTATTACGCAAATGGCACAGTACAATCTTATAGCATTCCCTTATCATACACAGTTCTACTTTGGTAATGAGAGTTCTGACTCCCACTATGTACTGTACATCCCAATTGAACTGTTATTTCTTTCAGCAGGGAGACGTGGATGATGCTTAAAGGTTTCCTAGCATTACCGTCTTGCAGCAATGGCCTGGGACTCTCTGGACTGAAAACAAGGTGAGAAGCATAGTCACAGCCAACTCTCCTTTTACGCAGCTGTACTGTGCAATGTATCAAATAGACACACTAAATGATCAATTGCACAGATGATGCCAATATCTAATCTAAAAAAAAAAAAACTTAATTTTGTATTTTAGATTTTTAATAAAAGACTTTTCTGATGTGTGTCCATAAAAACAATTCCATGTGCCCCTCCTGCAGTGTTTTTTTTTTTTTTTTTGGTGTCTATACGCTATTACCTAAAATAATTGCTCCCTGTACACATGCTTTGTATTCTAGACTGATTTTCACAATATGAGAGAAGAGCATTGATTGTGGTTTTGATATGAAAACCACCAGCCATGTTTCCACTATCAGAAATACCACATTTGAGAACTTTGTTTACTGGACAAAATTCACTTTTAAACAATGTTTGGTTTAAGGGTATCCCTGACTTGTACAGATATTACTGTGTGAGATAACGTTTGCTTAATTCTCAGCCTCATTTTCACACAGTCCTTGCTTTACTTTTCTTCTTTGCTCCTGGTTGTATCCAGATCCAGCCGTTTTATCAAAGTGAGGGCTGCATCCAGTAGTCCCCTTGATCTGCAGAATTAATCCATTTTAGAGCTTCATTTGAAGCTGTAACCTCCATTCTTTCTCTGAGGTTCTGTTACTTTACAGTTTATAATTTAGATGGTTTGTTGACTACAATGCGTCTTTAAGGATTACTGCATTGCCAGCAGTTCTTAAAACACTATTTTCTGAGTGGACTGAAAATAATAATTTGCAGACTCATACCCAGAGCACAGCACAATAAACAAAGGATCACATATGGATATGCAGCAATTTTGACATCTGATATGTGAATCTCCCCTCAGCCAGTGCTCTGAGCTACAGATCAATTGTTGACTTTCAGTTGTTGACTTTCAATTGTTGTTGTAGATTGTTGGGGAGAGATGCTTTTTCATACCAGTTAATCAATTTTGCCATCCCTTACTCTTTAATTCTCTTGCTCTCTCAGGCCACATCCATACTACTTTGTTTTGGTTTAAAAAAAAAAAATAAATCTTTCTACTTTTACGCCTCACGTTCATACTGCTCCAGTTATTTCAGCATGGATAACGAATTACTGGCTTTGCTGACCTTGTTGTTGATGCTAGCAGTTGTTGCTTTATCAACCCTATGTGGAACGCCAGTTGTGGGTGAGACCAGGAGGAACTCGTGCCTGGTGGGATAATTTTATCAATGAAGTTGTGGTTCCTGAGGAATGGCAAGAGAACTTGATGACTTGATTGAATGTCCAGATCAGCCCAGATCAACTTAAGCAAAAGACTACTTTCACATGTGGAAGGAGAAACAACAGCAATAACTTTATTACAGCAACAGGGCTCCTGTTGCTGTAATAACAAAGGTAGCATGCACAATGAAGTACGATAGTGATGAGGGAAGACTCTAGAAAACGCCTTTTGGACTATCCCAATAAGTTGTTTTAGTTATTGAAGAGAAGTTGGTTCTGGACTACATCTAAACACAGAATACAAAGTCCAACGTGAAGGCTCTTGTCAACTTCTACCAAACACATGGTATGCCTCTATGCTTTGCAGCAATTGGCTGCACCCACATCCACATAAAACAACCCTAGCTAAATAATAAAAAACATGTTCATCTCAGATCATCTAATGTTTGACATGTTAAATGGTAAGGTATAGTTCCTTGCGCATGATATTTATTTTTTGTTATTTTGCAGTAACAGTGAAATAAGCATACATTTATAATGCAATAATACTAGTATACTATTAGTTCAACTGGACTAATTTTTTCAAAATTGGCTTTGTCAAGCCAAAAAAAATGAAGTGGTTAGGGATAGGGCTTCAAAATATATATATTTTTTTTTTATCGTCATAGCAATATCAACTCGAGCAATAAACAGGCACTCAGAGCTTTTTTGTGTTCGTAGAAAAAAATATCAGCAGAATACTGCACTTTAAAATAAAACTGTCATTCTTTTTTCAGTGGTGCCTTTTGTATACAATTTAATGTTTAATTTGTTAATAACAAATGTTAGATATGATTTCCTTTTTGGATTGTTTTAAATTTAACAAGCAATTTGTTGTATTTAAGCACACTTCCGAAATTGGCAAAAAGGCAGAATTGACTGAGGAAGTCACTGAGGAAAGATACAGAAGTCATATACTCTGAGAAGCATTGGAGATTTTATGAATGAATAATATGAAAATCATTGGTTAAATGTAATTTTCCCATTACAACTTTTAATGTTTATTTATGGCAAGTAATATTGTTATTGCGATGTTCAACAACGTTAGTGCATATTTCCCTCAGATTGTGCAGCCCTAGTTTGGGATGACATTGCTTTTAAAATGAAATCATTATTTTTCTACTCCCACTTTTCTTTCTTTTACTAAGTATTCAGCAGAGATGGGAAGTAACAAAGGACAAATACTTTGTTACTGTACTGATTTTTCAGATATTTTTACTTTTTACTATTTATTTTTGTAGCGAGTTTTTACTTTACTTACATTTCAACACAAATATTGGTACTTTCTAGCGCAGACACACGCCTCACACCGCGAGCAATCACGCACGCCACACAGAGAAAAAGAAAAACCACAGCTGAGAAAAAAAACAAACCGTGCTCAAGGATTTATAAACATGAGCAAAATAGGAAAGATATTCTATATATATTCTTACCTTAATTATAACTTGTCTCCTCCTAGTTGTACTACAGCGCTTACTGTTAAAACAGAAGTTTGGAGACACTACTTTATTTAATCATTAAATTAATCAATATATTTGTGTCGGTGTTGTAGTTTATAGACGTCTAAGCACCGCCGGTTGCTATAGAGACCAGTCTTATTTCTCCAGGGTGGTGGACGGCTCGTTTTTGATAATGAGTTTGTAGCTCGTTGTTAACCCTACTACGTTAGGAAAGATGCATCATTTGTGATTTAATATAATTTAGCTGTAGAGTAATTGATCCCAGAAGTTTGAATCTGTAAATATCTTTTCCTACTTTGCTCACGTTTATCAGGATTATGAGTCCGTGCGCACGGTTGTGTATGGTAGCCTTTACAATTTTATTTATTTGCAGAAACGCACACATACCACACACACAGACACACGTTTGTCTTGTTTGATTGTAATAAAGCATCAACAGAGAGAAGTTGTCTCCGTTCGTGTTTTAACAGACACACCTGGGGCCAAGTTGGAAACCAGAATCAGCTTTAAATCCAGACCTAATAGTCCTCACTAACAAGTTCCAAATCATTTCACTTGAGTTAACGTTCTTATTGTTTAGTCATCAATTCTGAATTCAGTCTAATTGTCAACACAGTAGGCTACTGTACGTTGCACTTGATGCCCCACTACAAGACAGCTTGTTAGATTCCCATCATCCTCGGCTTGAGATGGTAGGCTATGCATCAAGAATGACTCCTGGCCAATGTGCTGCGTAATTCTAAAATATAGGGAACTTCTTAATTAATGTCAGTTTAGTCATTCATATTTTATCCTTTTTCTTTCCAAAAGCCATATTTGAGCACACATACATACATGTAGATAGATTGCTTTAAATGTTAAGGGGAAGATTAAAAAAAGAGTAACTGGATCTGTGAATTCTCACAGAATCACAACTGAATTTATATCTTGCTGCTCCTAAATGAATCTTATTAACCTGGAGTCCCCGTCTCTGTCCCAATAATCCTATATGGGATGTTTTAGGCCTATTGGCAGACATCCATTTAAAATGTAGCCAATGGCATATAAAGAGCCTTTTTCTCCTTGTCTACTGAAGTTTCTCAACTTGCACTCTAAATAATGGTTGTCAAGGCTACTTTTACTTTTATACTTGAAGTAAATTTCCAAGCCTGTACTTTGTTACTTTTACTTGAGTAAAGAAGTTAAATCAGTACTTCCACTTTTACCAGAGTATCTGTACTTCTACTTGAGTATGGGAAGTGAGTACTTTTGCCATCTCTGGTATTCAGGTATCTTTTATTACCAAAGGTTTTGATACTGCATAATATCTGTCTTTTAATGATTCAGGAAGACACAGAATAATAATGCAATAATGACAATAACACACTGAATATGCTATTTTTGAAAAATGCCATTTAGAGCAACAAGACATGGAAAAGTAAATTGTACTTTTAAACTTTTTCTCCAGCGTAGCAGTGTTTGTACCGTTCTAATATGTTTCCATATTTATTTTGCAACGAATCTGTGTTTTCCCCCCGCCTTCATGGCCTTATAGATGTGTTACTTTCAATAACAGTGCCACCTTGCAGTTGATCCAAGCAGTCTCTGGTCTTATTTTCTATAGCTGCTCTTCCTCTGTAGTATTTTCTGCAACTAACTATGCAAGTACCACCAACCGCATGGAGTATACATCCCACTTCCTGTTTACACTCTTATGTGCATGCCAAGTATACGTGAATGGTCACTTGATATGTACTTACGGTTTCGTAATATGGACAAAGATTAGTTCTGCTACGGAGCTAAAAACTATTGTGGCAAAGATTTATAGACTCGATTTAAAAATTTAAACGTAGATTTATCCTGAGGCTAGTATAGTGTGCTCAGTGTATCTCTCGGGCAGCCAGAGACCAACATTCTGTGCTTATTATACAGAAAGCCCTCCCCTTCCCATCCTGCCTCATCCTAAAGTGACTGCCGGTTTTAAAGATTCATGAGTGTGATCAGCTTTTAGTAAATGAGGGTGGGGGCTGGCTTTGGCTCTTGGTTGCACTTCGGCACTTTAGAGCCATTACCTTGCAGTGATTCTAGAACGGACAAGCTCATGAGTGGGACTTGGTAGTAGGCAAGATGCATACTTTTTTTCCACTACGTCAATAGCGGTCTGTTTGTCTGTTTTTATCAGATTTTCTGGATGTGTCATCTGAATAAAGTAGATTTGCTTTGTGTACTGAGTAACCGGATAACTAGAGGGTTTATGTGTCATTTAGCTGACTCTGAAATCTGGACAGTGCACACAAGTAAGCAAGGGATAGAGAGTGAGCTTTAGGAGAGAACTGAGAGTTAACTATATGCACTTATATAATGTAATGTTGTGCTTTAGCAGTGATGTACTGTATATGACATACAGTTACAGAGTGGAGTCTCTGAACAATGACACCCAAGGTCTACTGAACACAACGTCATACACTCAGTGAATATACTCTGTGAAAAAGGCCCATGACCTATTTTTGTTCACTTTTTTCCCCCATCTTCCTTTACTGTCTCTACAACTCATTTTCTCCCGATTTATTTGAATTCTCTATATGTTCTGAGTCAAGTTTTTCAGTCCATCACATTCCTACCTCCATCTCTCTATGCTTCCCCCTTGACCCAAACCTAATATCCGAACATCTGGTTTAAGGTAACAGCAGCTGTCAGCTAGGCCAGAGTTCACTGTGCAAACCCCCATCCAAGATGCGTTCTGTTAAAATTTATATTGTTTTTAAATACACGTTTGTCTTTAATACCATCTGACATATTTCCAACATGTTTCTGTGTGTTTTGGCTTCCTCAGAACTTCTTCTCACCCTTGCAAATGGTAAGATGTAAAATGAGAAGACATGAATCCTCTGGGTCCCTCCTCTGTCAAGATTTCCTCTTCACTGGGGGGGCTTGTTGCAGCCCACCAGAAGCAGTCTTTATTGGTGCGCTGTTCATCTCCATTTCTCTTTCGGGGCCTGTTGTGCAAAGAAGCCATGTGAGGACAGATTACACACTAGCGAGACATTGTTTAGTGTTCCACAGTGGTGTTGCACTTTCTCGAAGGGCCCTCCATTATTATAGAAGTTTAATGCACAACATGAGATCCACAAGTGTTGGATGTGTCTTTTATAATCAAAGCCCTGCTAACTGGCACATGCATTCTCCCTTTTTTTTTTTTTTTTTTTTTTTAGAAACACATTAGTTATTTAATTATAACTAATTAGTTAGTTAATGTGTAAGAAACCTATGCGGTGGGAAATTTGTCTGAAATCAGTATAACAATTTTAATGAAGAAATGTTTTGATTTTTAAGACTCTTTATTATTTTATTCTACCATTCTTTTTTCTTTTATAAATATTTTTATTGTTTTAGAGAAGGTACATTACACAGTGCAACATTGCAATGTCAGTTGTAACAAGACACCCTTCTATTAACCCTGTCCCAACCACAACAAACTCTTATGCTGGAAAAAATAAAATAAAAAATAATAATTATAAAAAACTACTTAGTAAACGAATATACAATTAAAATATTAGACAAAAAACACCTTTCTTTGTTGCTCCTGGTATCGTATAAAGTAGTCATTTTGCTCTATCATCCCTATGTCCCCAGCAGTTATGAAGAGGGAAGAGCAGTAAGTCCTTCAAAGTAAGCCAGTAAAGGGTCCCAAGAAAGTAAAATTTTCTGGACGATCTTCTGAGGGAGAATTAGATTTTTTCTAATATTAGAAACATCATAATATCAGAAAGCCACCTGGAGGCTTTTGGTGATGTAGTTGATTTCCATTCCATAAGTATTCTCCGTCGTGCTATTAGGGTTGCAAAAGCAACAACACTCTCCCTGCTTTTGGACAAAGCAATATCATCGCTCAGTACCCCAAACACAGCCAGTGTAGGGCTAGGTTGTAGATTTAAGCCGAAGGCTTCATTTAAGATCTTAAATATTGATGTCCAGAACTCTCTCAACCCGGGACATGACCAAAACATGTGAAGTAGATCTGCTCTGTCCGTTCTGCACCTGTCGCAGATGTCATCCATGTCGGAGTATATTTTGGCCAACCTAACCTTGCTGTAGTGCATACGGTGAACAACTTAAAATTTAATCAAATTCAAACGTGCGCAAGAAGAGGTTCCATTCACCCTGTTTAGAGCCCTTTCCCATACATCGTCTGATATATTTGTCCCTAATTCTTCTTCCTATTTTACTTTTATAGGGTCCATAGATACACTATAGAGTGACATGATTGAATTGTATAAGGTAGAGTGAAACGTGTTGGGGAAAGAGGGAGTCTTGACGTAATCAATGCAGCAAGTGACGCCATTTTACAAAACTTGGCCTCTGCACTACACCAGTCTGCCCCAGTATGTTGAAACCAGTAAACAACTTTTTGTAAGTTTGCAGCCCAATAGTAAATCATTAAATTTGGGAGGGCGAGCCCACCCCTCTTTCTTGGTCTTTCAAGAAATTTTTTACGCAGCCTTGAAGTTTTACTTCCCCATATAAAACTTGAAAGTAACTTTTCTATTGCTCGAAAGAAAGGCTTTGGAAGGAAGACCGGAAGATTTTGAAATAAATATAGAAACTGAGGCAACACGTTCATTTTAACACAGTTAACTCTTCCAGCCAAAGACAAATAAATGGTGCTCCCAAGTATTGGAGTGAAATTTGCATCTAGCAAACCAGAAAAAGAGGGGGTGACATGGATTCCTAGATACTTAAATCCTGACTGTGATACAGTGGTGCTCAAAAGTTTACATACACATGCTTAAGTTGACTAAAAAGAGGAATAAAAAAATCATGTTTTGGAAATTTATTTTAATACCTAAATTAAAAAATGAGGTAAAATCCAACCTTTAAGGACACCAATTTTCTTTGTGAATGAATAACGTATTGTAAATAAATAAATGTTCTTATTTAAAATACAGGGTCATAAGTATACATATATGTTAAATTCCCATAGAGGCAGGCAGATTTTATTATTAAAGGCCAGTTATTTCCTCAGGATATTATGCATCCTGATAAAGTTCCCTTGGCCTTTAGAATTAAAATAGCCCCACATCATCACATACTCTTCACCATGCTTAGAGATAGGCATGGTTTTATTTCAGTTAGACTAATACCTGGTTTGATTTGCATTGAGAGATGATTTTATAGAAAGTATCCCATGCCTATCTCTAAGCATGGTGAAGAGTATGTGATGATGTGGGGCTATTTTAATTCTAAAGGCCAAGGAACTTTATCAGGATGCATAATATCCTGAATCGAAATAATCTTAATAATAAAAATCTGCCTGCCTCTATGGGAATTTAACATAGTATGTATACTTATGACCCTGTATTTTAAATAAGAACATTTATTTATTTACAATACGTTATTCATTCACAAAGAAAATTGGTGTCCTTAAAGGTTGGATTTTACCTCATTTTAATTTAGGTATTAAAATAAATTTCCAAAACATGATTTTTATTCCTCTTTTAGTCAATAAGCATGTATGTAAACTTTGAGCACCACTGTATATGAAAGGGCAAGTCTGTATCTTGTATTTGAAGTGCCTTCTCATTAATAGGGAAACGCATGCTTTTTGAGAAATTAATTTTATACCCTGAAAAACTACCAAAGACTCCCAGAGTCTTCAAAATTACAGGTGTAGAGGACAATGGATCTGTTATATAAATTAAGAGATCATCAGCATACAAAGAGACGTTATATTCCACTCCCATCCTAATAATACCGTGAATGGATTGTGTGTTTTGAAGCTTTATTGACAGGGGTTCTATTGCTAGGACAAACGGCAACGGGCTAAGAGCGCAACCCTGACATGTCCCTCTGGACAGTGAAAAATATTGCGAACATAAACTATTAGTGACTACTGCGGCCTCAGGAGACGAATATAGTAGCCGGACCCAAGAGACAAATTTTGACCAAACCCAAACTTGTCCAGCACGGGGAAGAGATAGCCCCATTCAACCCTGTCGAAAGCCTTCTCTGTGTCGAGGGACACTACCACTTCTGGAGCAACTCCCGACGCTGGAGAGTGAACCACATTTAAAAGTCTACGGATGTTGACAAATGAGTGACGCCCTTTAATGAAGCCTGTCTGATCATTTGAAATTATGTCCGGTATGATAGAATTTATTCTAATGGCCAAAGCTTTAGAGAGGATTTTAACATCTGCGTTTAGCAAAGATATAGGCCTATAAGAGCTGCAGTCCATCGCATCTTTCCCTGGCTTCAGTAAAACTGTGATAAGCGCCTCCGTGAGGCTCCGTGGGAGGGATGACTGTTCAAAAGAGTGGTTAAACATGTTAAGAAGCAGCGGTGTGAGCTGCGAAGAAAACCTTTTATAAAACTCAATTGGATAGCCATCTGGCCCAGGGGTCTTACCGCTCTGAATGTCTTAATTAAATTTTCTACTTACTGTTTATTTAGAGGTCTTTCTAGGCTTTCTCTTTGGACTTGTGTAATTGTTGGAGTGTCCAAGTTTTCTAAAAATTCCATCATATCCGAGGTAGCTCTGACGAGTATAAATCTGAGTAATATTTCTTGAAGGTGCTGTTGATTTCTGGGGGTCCATTGTCATTTCTTGAGGCGCCTTCCTGATAGTAGGAATAAGTCTAGATGCAGATTTACTTTTCAACTGATGCACGTGACCGTAACAGATTTCTTTCCATCTTTTCCGTAGACAGTAGATCATATTGTGCTTTAAGGTTCAATTTTTCTTTGTATAGCTCGGGCGTTGGGGTCTTTGAATATTGATGATCAATTTTCAAAATGGAATTGATTAGATTTTCCTGTGTCCGCCTCCTGTCCTTATTGCATGATGCTGAAAATGATATTATTTGTCCCCTTTGTAAAACTTTTAATGTTTCCCATAGTTCGGATGGTGATATAGAGTCTGTCTGATTAAATTAAAAGAAATCATCTATTGATTGTGATACGTACTGACAAAAGTTTCATGGGTCTATACAACCTATGAGACATGAGGCTAGAGAGCGCTCTGGACATCTTTGGTGTGATTGCGGTTGTCCGATTTGAGCGGTCCAAACCTGGATCCATCACACAGTTCATATCTCCACCAAATATAAGATGATGTGTGTTCAAATTGGGAAACAAGGTCATTATTTTCTTGAAAAAGTCAGCATCATCACAATTGGGGGCATAAATGCATACTAAGGCCACTGGGGAGTGAAACAGACTACCTGTTACTATGATATAACGCCCTCCCGAGGGAGTAACTAATACTTTTTTATGAATTATTATTGCCGTGCCCCTAGCTCTGCTGCTAAAATTTGAGTGATACACCTGTCCTACCCAAGCCTTCCTAAGCAAAGTATGGTCTTGAACACGGAGGTGTGTTTCCTGTAAAAATGCAATTTCGGTGTGGAGTCTTTTCAGATATGAGAATATCCGGGCCCTTTTCACTGGTCCATTCATACCTCTAACATTCCAGCTAGTAAAGCGTACTGCTGATCCCTCTGTCACGTTTCTACTTTCTGTGCAACTCATTTCCTAAAAGTTGTCTATCGAGCCATATGGGTGGCAGAGGGAAAAAAATGATAAAAGTGCATGACCCAGCAACCCTTCCCTATTATACAACTAATGGAACACTCTAGGCTCATCTTCTGAACTACGACGAACCGCAGCTTTAACGTGATTAGACTTCCAGTAGTCCTTTTTGCTATCTCAGTATATTAGGCTATTCCCAACCATAACAGTTATATAAACGCACACATTCAACAAGAAGACTTAAGTTGCCAGTCGATAATAATCAACAATTAGGCTATTTCAAGATGGCATAAGACCACATCCAACAGGACATGTAGAAGTGAATTTGTAGCACTGAAACAATAACCTGAGTGCATTCAAAAAGAATTTAAGACGAGAGAAAGCACACCAGTTGCAAATCCACAGTCCACAAAAGGTAGCTCATCAATGCTTCAAATATTTGGTCATTTCACCTGCAGTGAGTGTCCTGGCGGCATGAAGACGTTACGTCCACAGTACAGGACAGTCCTCAGAAGTAGTAGCCTGAGCTACTTACGTGTAGCAACACGGCGATAATAAAACTCCTGGGCCTCCTCTGGTGAAGAGAAGATGAGCGTTTGGTTTTCAAATTGAACTCGAAGGTGTGTAGGGTATAGCAAACTAAACCGTACGTTCTTTTCATACAGCAGCTGTTTAATGCTCTTAAATGCAGCACGTTTCTTCGCCAAACCCGCAGACAAGTCTGGATAGATTCTAAGTTTGGATCCCTTGAATTCCACATCATGAGTTCGGGCCCATTGCAATACCTTTTCCTTATCCTGCAATCGGTGGAAGCAGATCACCAAAGGACGGGGAGGCCGACCCTCAGGTGGCTTTTGGCCGAGAGAGCGGTGTGCCCGCTCCAGGTCGGGGGGCTTTTCAAAGACGCCTCCATCACTTCCATAAGCATCTCGGACACAAATTTTACCGTAGATTGGCCTTTCTCGCTGTCTTCTGGGACATTTAATATTCTGAGGTTAGCCCTTTGAGAGCAGTTTTCCAGGTCTTCTACCTGGTCAAGCAGAGTGCCGGTTTGCTCTTCTAACTCTTTGATTTTCTTCTCAGCTGTGGGCAGCGCAGCAAAATTCTCCCCAGCAAGACACTTGCGGTTGCGTGTAATCGCGCCTGGAAGCCTCTGTGAGTGCATTCACCGAGGAATGTAGTGAAGCAACCGATTCCTGGATAAGTCAGAAATGTCCTCTTTGAGTGAAGAGCGTTGTCTATCCAGCTCGGCTACGAGTTGACTCATAGAAACCCCTTTGGCGCTTGAAGTCGGGTCGGAGCTAGCTGCAGCCATGCTAGCGACTTTGCTAGCCATGCTAGTACGGGTCGTTGGTTGAGTTGTCGACAGCTTGTTCTTGCTCCTTTTGCAGGTGGCGGGTCCCCTCTCTGCGTAGTAGTGATTTTGGCGACACAAGTCTCATTTTACCAGCCAAAATGTCGTAAGTGGCGTTATCAAAGGTTAATAGTGAAAAGTTAAGCAGAGAGCTCTCCTAGCTCGCGTCTTATCTCTGCATGACCAAACCAGAAGTATATTCTACCCAAAGATAACAATGTTCAGTTTAGGGTTGCACGATTATGGACAAAATGATAATCGTTATTTTGATCAATATTGAGATCACAATTAATTATCACAATTATTTGATTTGAACCAAAACATGTTTTATAATCACATAGGCTATTATAACTGCTTTCACATCCATATTATGCTCCATTCTTCTGTCTTAAGTTGTATGTTGTATATACATACAGCTGCAACACATGTAAATAAAAATTAGCCATCTGAAATAGACTATGATGTATTTTTGTTAAAAATGTATCTCTGAGAAAGCTCCTTCACTTGTTTTCAACAATAACTGATGAAAAGAGCTAGGGAGAGAGAGGGAGTGCGATGGACGTATATGCTACTCATAGAGTGACGGCTGACTCATTATGAATGGGTCCAACACGGGTCTAATGGCGGGTCAGCAGAGTTACACATGTCGTGTGTATGAATAGTCTATCGTCACTGCGCTGCATTTTTATGAACTATGACATTCTGGCCATGGGTCACATCTTTGGCAGGTCCAGCCGGCTCCGTCTCACACGCTATTGCTCTACAAACTGAAGTTGGTTGCATTCAATAACTTCTCATGTTTTTTTTTTACCAGCGGAAACACTGGTACAAATACAGGTTTGCCGCTCATGCTTAACAATATACAGCTGTGTTAATAATAATTCAAACTGTGGACAAATGTCAGAAGTGGGGACCGTCGCTGCTGTGTCTCTCCGTGTTGCCAAGGAGTTGTGTGTGAGTTTATGGGGGCAGGGCTGCGCGAAGAGTAAGAGGAGAGATACAAACACAGGTACGGCTTTACAGAAGAAATGGGTCATATAATGCTAAATGAAACCATATCGATATAAACAACATTGCTTTGTTTGTGGAGAGGCAGCGGATGTGAGGACATTAGCACCGGTGCAGGAAAAATGTTAATCGCACCCTAGAGCCCTGTGAGCTAACAGACACTAACATTGGTCACTGCTGTTGTCTGGCAAAACAACACAGAGGGGACAAAATGTTGCATTTACTAGTAAACTGGTAAACCTTGTGACCGATGCTTGACCGACTGTTATCTGTTGTGGAATTTTCCTCACGTTACTCTGTCCTCTGTGACTGTCTCCATCTAGAAACTAAGCTGCGCGGTGCAGGGAACAACTCTGATTGGCACATTGATCAGACAGTGGTTTACAGAGCGGTAGATTGGCTTTGCTTAAAAACCCGGAGCCTTCTATGAAATGAAACATTAAAAATATCGCTTGATCACGCAAATTTGATCGTGGGAAGTCAAAATCGTGTTTGATTAAAATTTGATTAATTGTGCAGCCCTAGTTAAGTTCAGAGGGATTAATTTAACAAGTGGCGTTGAATTTACCTCAAAGTTTTAACAAAAGTTGGACATTATAAGCTTTGTATGGGTAGAATGTGTGGCATCGCTGTTGTGCGCAATTGTGTTAAATTGTATAGGTGTACCTATTTAAGTGGCCGGGGAGTATCACAATGGAAAACGTATGCAAAATATGTATTTAAAACAAAAACTTTAATAACTGATTTTGGTTTTAGTATAACCTCTCTGGAAATTATTTATTTGGGTTAGGGTTACACCACAGATTTGTGTAACGATAAAATTATATGATCATATTGTCACAGTATCAATTTATGAAGTTCTCAAATTTGGATATTTAAATAGCTGCTTACTGTAGGGGAGTGACAAGAGCTCGTCCCTTGCAATATTAAAGCGTGATGATATTTCTTGTCAAGGTAAAAAGTTGTCTTGCGATATCTTTACACAAGTGCAGAATTACGTCAGTACTTGTTAAATCACGCTGTGCCAATTTAGGTACCTGAGAGAGCGTAAAAGCGCAACCTTCTCCGTCCTCTCTGCATGTTTCACAGTGAGTGACGGCAATGCCATTCTTTACACTTCACAACTTTTACACAGACAGGCACAACAGTGTTCACTATGCCCAGATGACATACCGAGTTAGTAGGGGGGGAGCCAAGGCAACTTTTATTTCTATAGCACATTTCAGCTACAAGGCAATTCAAAGTGCTTTACATACAACATTAAAGAGCAATTAAAAACTGTCATAAAAATCAGACAGGCTAAAATAGAATAAGCTATAATACAAATACATGAATACAGTGTTTGTTTTTCATTTTTCGATTGAATAAATTTACTGTATATATTCACTATTACAGTTTTCTTTTATTGACGTTATTTGTTATTGAAATTTCTTCAACATGGTGTTTAAATCTTGTAGCGGACCTGATCTCATGTATCGTCTCGTAAGCTGAGTGTCTCGTCACACCCCTAGCTTACTGCCACCCTTTCTGGTTTTGAGTCCCCATGCAGCCAACAGCACAGTGTCGTTTGGCATCAACTCAACAGTTGGAAAGTTACTTCCAATGTGTGTCCTCTGTTCATTGAAACATTTTGTCATGTCATTCTGACAGCCTTACAGCTGCACAGGTGCAGTTAAAGGTTTAATTTGTTGTACTTTTAAGGAGTTGATAGAATTCAGATACAACATGTCATGTACAGGTTGTTCCAGCTGAGTTTGACAAGGGGAAATCTCTACTTGCAGCAGCAGCAGCCCTTGTTGTTCCTGCATTCCTCCCTCGCCAGACTGGTTGGCTCTAGCTCTGTCTAGGAGAGTCTGCTCTTGTGACACCTAAGACATCAGCAATGACACGCACCTATGATCCCCTCCCTCAAGTGCACCTAGTGATTTCAAAGTCAATTGATTTTTCAAACTTCGACTTGTCTTTTACCAGTTTGTATTCTTTTCTTTTACTATTTTTGTCAAATTAACTGTTTATTACTTAATTACTTTGTTGTGAGTTAAAGTAAAATATTTTATAAATTTTGCATATTGCTTGGAGTCCTGATCTTAAAAATTAAAGTCTGGTGCATCGAACTAATAAACGGGTTGAGATATTGGAAAATAACCAACGTTGTGTTGCTGAGGCAGGCTTGTGGTTATTACAGTGGTTTAATAACATAACCCATCATTTAGCCCTGTGAGTCAGTCACACAGATGAAGATGAAAACCTGTAATGAAGTGTTGAGTTCACACTGGCAGGGCTGACCTGTCAGCACACAAATATACAATTATGGTTGCTGTCTTATAAGTGTGTGTTTGCATGAGAGAGATGGGAAGAGAGAGAGATTGTCTGGGTAGAGGTGTTAACTACACTTATGCAAGTGGAAACCTAAGCTCGTCTTTACAACTTCAAAGTGACATAGCAACTTCATGAAAGGCTATGTATCTACTCAAAATAACCTTGTGACCCCAGCGTCATTTCCACATTAAATCTTCAGATTTTACTTGATGACTTGTACCAATGATTGTCAGCCTACCAGTGCTTTGCCAACAACAGCAAGCAGCTGGTCAAACTGCCGTAAATAGCACTAAATGCATCCCCCTTTTAACAAATAGTTGTCATACAGACTTTTTCTTGAATGACAGTTCCACTCTTTCCCTTCACCATATTCGGTCAGCAGTAGCTCACTACGTGGGTGAACTTTGTTGTTGAGGTGCCCTTCTGCAAGATACCAAACCCCCATCTGCTCAGGGCACACTCCTGTAAGGTAGCCCCCTCACTCTGACATCTCCATAAATAATGCGTGTGTGTGTGTGTGTGTGTGTGTGTGTGTGTGTGTGTGTGTGTGCGTGTGTTTTAACAGTGAAAATATTTGAATTTCCCTTTTGTGGGAATAATAAAGTATACATTATTATTATTATTATTATTATTATTATTATTATTATTATTTTCTCTTAACCCCTTTTTACTCCAATGGAAATATGGTATGGCCCTACCCTTCAATACATTAGCTTGGTTGAGTTTTTGAATATTTCTTTAAAAGCTGCATTGCATTCATTCCTCGTGCCTGTGTGAACAATGGCTTCACACTGTCTATAACATAAGGTAGCTTGCAGTGACTGATGGGGCCATATGTCTCAACTTACAATACTAATGAACTAAATGAGCTGACAGCTTGATGAACTGCAAATTTGTAAGATGCCCTCCAGAATATGCCGATCAGTTCTATGTATAATGAGGTTACTTACCCAACCCCCACTTACCCTACATCCTTCTGAGTCAGTATCTGCACACAGCACAGGTGTACCAATGGAGGTCTCGAATGCATGCATGAATTTATGGTCAGCTTATTCAGCCATGTTACCACAGCTTTCCAATTTCACTGTCTGCATGCTATTTAACTAGACCCAGCCTTTTCAACCACTATTAAATATTCTTAAATGTTGAAGTCCCCTTTTTAATTAATTTTTAAGAGGGTTAAAGAGTGGTGTTGCACATCCTGTCCTGATCACAACCTCTTATCTGTGTCAGACATGGTGTTTAGTTGCTCTTGGGTTCTCTTTTAAATTACTCAATTTAACGAGACAAAATTGGATTTTGTGCTTCTTTTTTTTACAATCATTAAGTGACAGAAGTGTGAGCGATGTGTCCTACTGAAGGCAGATTGGTAGGCATTATCATGCACTAAGCTCAGAGCTCTACCTTCATTCAGAGCCATAAGCACAATAGTCTGTGCAATCTTGGACACCTCCATTATTATGATCCTATATATTTATGTGTGTGTGTGTGTGTGTGTGTGTGTCAGGTGCAAAACGTGCTCTTCATTTTTTTCTTTGCTAAAAGAAACACAAATTCACAACAATTCAGTTTTATAGGTCATTAATTTAAATTTAATAACAACATTATTATTTAAGAGGAAAAAGATTAATTTCCACTGCATGGTTTGGCTCAACTCAGTTTTAGTACCAGGTCCTTTTTCTTTTTTACTTTCCACTGCAGAAAGTACCCCTCTCAATGTTGGCACGATTCTCAGCTGATTGCCATAGCGTTGCCGCGTGAAACTACTGTGACATTATCTCCAACATGTCACTCGCTGAATCCTTTTATTGGCAACCAAACATACAGTATATCCCAAAATTGCATGAGAACTGTGACTGCCTCTTTAAGTAGATTTTCCGTTCAGCTAGTAACAAACCAGTCTGAGATTGATGGCAAATTACAAAAAAAAAGTTACATTGAAAAATGAAATGCTTATTTAAATTAACTGATACGTCACTTGTTAATAATTTGCAAAGTGTGTAGATGCAAACCTACTGTCGCCTGCGAAAGCCTTGCCAAGAAGACTCAAATGGTGTTTTTTTTCCCACTGCATGGCATCTACTCGACTCGCCTCGACTCTACTTGCCTATTTTTAGTTTTCCATTACGAAAAAAAAGTCCCTGGTACCTGCTAACAGGTACTTTTTGTAGTACTACCTTGGTCGAGGTTCCAAGCGAGCTGAGGCTATACCAAAAGATGACGTGAAAACCTGCATGCTACTGATTGGTCAGAGAGAATCGTCACTAATTACTGCGTCATCATTGGTAACGACAGACGGTGGAGGGGCGGGAGTCCCGAACAAACCTTCCGTGTTTACCGGTAAATAGTTTATCCAGCGGTTCTTTTTTTTTTAGGTTTCAGGTTCATTAGAAACTAATTTGCCTTGTGGCTGTGGCAACACGCCGAGAATCAAGAACAACACACCTTCGACGTTCTGTATGTGTGTCGCGTTAGGTCACAGCAGTTATGGCGACCTGCTATGGCGACCAGCCATGGCTCGCCTAACGCATGATGTGGTACTAATCTGCAATGGAAAAAGGAGGACGGGGCATCTCGGCCGAGTTGAGCAGGTACCATTTAATGGAAAAATGGCAAAAGAGGAACTCTCCCATAGTTGCCAATGTTGATAATTATCTCTGTGATGCAGCTCTGTACAGTAAGTGCTATCACCAGTGCCCAGCTCTTTATAGCTGCTCAGAGACCCAGGGCATTTTCTAGGATTAGAGATCCCTTGCTAGTCTGCCCATGTGAAGATCAGACACCCCAGCAACAAAAATGGCCTGCCAGTCCTCTTGCCAGGCAGTCTGACTGTCTGTGTTGTTGTCATTGAGACGTGCCTGGTACTTGCAGTCTCTCTTTTTGTCTCAATATACACTGACCCATCATTACTGCCATGTCAAGGAGACAAAGGCAACCAATCCTATTCGGCTCAGCAGGACAAGCGCAACCAATCGGGTCTAGAATCCCCACGGTAACTTGTGCTGGAAAGCCCAGACACAACCAATAGGAACGGGGAGTGCCATTTAGCTATGAGAGTTTTAATGGCCTGTTTCTGTTGTCATTAATAAAAACACATAACCTCTGCTATAGAGACTCTTATAATTTCAGTGGACAGCACTGTGCTACAGCATAAAGACACCCTGATGGCATTAAACAGAGCATAATGCAAGGACACATGCACATTGAAATGTGTGTTCGTTACCTGTCCATACACTGTACAGGCCCATAGTACTCAAGTTGCTTGTCAACAGAACTGTGTAAATGTGATTTACACTTTAGAATCATCTCTGCTTCTCTGGCCCATTACCACTGCTTTGATTTCATCCATTTGAGCACAGAACCTACCATTAGTTTTAAGTAGGTCACTCTAGACCAGGAGGGAGCCAGACTCAAGTTTGCGTGGTCACTTGCTCCCTTTTTAGTATAGCCTGCTGCTGCTAAGCTATGCTATTCCTCTCTGCTCTTCATTGTGTTGTGCTGTACTCTGTTATGCTTTATGTAATAGCTGAGCATTGTGTGTCACTGCTGTTTCCATGTTCAGAGTGGCTGACTTTTTCTTTCTGTGGGTCTCTTTTTGTTTCAGTCTGTCTTTCTCTTCCCCACCTCTTGGAGCAGAGGGCTGCAGATCACCCATCTTGCAAGAAGTAATTGTTTTCAGGAATATATTTTTAAATGCACAATTTGTTTTGGAAGACAAGTGTCCACATCTTCTATTCTATAGATATTGTCCTATTTTGAAATCCAAGTCCATTAGCCACCATCACATTTTGGTGCAGATGACGGTGGTAATTAATAAAACATTACTTTGATCAATAATTGATAGTCTTTCATTAAGTGGCATAAAGTTCAGGCTGTGCTGACTTGCAGGCTAAGATGAAGAGCAGAATAAAATGTTTTTTCTTTTTTTTGCAATTATTTATCCCTCTACAGGAAATTTACATTTGTCACTCTGTTGGTACAGTTGCAGTTACACACGATACACAGGCCCAAAATACACAAAACATGCAGAGACAGGACCTATACATGCACTAAAAGTGAGGGGGCTGCACATGGATGAGCGCCCAAGCGGATGAGTGTTCGTTGCTTTGCTCAAGGGCACTTTGGCAGTGCCCAGGAGGTCAGGGCCCTTAGCTTGTCACTTTGGATTGCAGAGAAGGGTTACAACATGAAGTATTGCTTACTAAGATCTCATATTCTGTAGCTTGATTTCAAAAAGATTAGACAAGCTATTGTAACATTTTCTTTTTGGAGTGACACAAACCACTACAAGCAAAGCATTCTTAGAGATACTCGGTAAACACAGGCACATGTTGTGATTATAAACCCTCTCTGCTCTTACTGTGAGCTGACTTTGCTTGGTATCATGTGACAAATGGGCTTTTCTTGGTACATGGTTGAACGTGCAGTCTGGTGCTGTGGGCAAAGCACTGTGTTCTCATTTCAGTGTCTCTGGGGAGAGCTGCACCATCAGAGAGAAATGATTGAATCTCTTTCTCCGCTCTATTTTCACTCATTTCGTGTGTGTGTGTGTGTGTGTGTGTGTGTGTGTGTGTGTGTGTGTGTGTGTGTGTGTGTGTGTGTGTGTGTGTGTGTGTGTGTGTGTGTGTGTGTGTGTGTGTGTGTGTGTGTGTGTGTGTGTGTGTGTGTGTGTGTGTGTGTGTGTGTGTGTGTGTGTGTGTGTGTGTGTGTGTGTGTGTGTGTGTGTGTGTGTGTGTGTGTGTGTGTGTGTGTGTCAGATGCTCACATACCTAAAGTATATAAGTGGTTTCCACTTAATTCTCTGTTTGGAGTCAAACTATTAAATGTCATGTGTATTTTTTCATAAATTTTGTCCGTGCGTGTTCATTTTTCAGACGCTGATATGCATTGAGGATGAGTGGAGTCGGTGAAAACCCATCTGACCCTGCCAGGGCAGAGTCACGAAAGCGTAAAGAATGTTCTGCTGAACTTCTAGGACCCAGGTAAAATTAAAATGTCTCAATATGACTAGACCTATGTTATACATTTTGTTGAGTTGTGTACTTACATGAACCCACCTCTGTGGTTTGAGGTCGCTGAATTCAAGTTGCTACATCCCCTAACTGAAGGTAGTAATTACATACTGTGCATTTAACTGCATACACTTGAAAGCAATGACAAAAATACTGGGGTTTCACATTCATTTTCATGTAACAAAGGTCAGGTCCAGAGTCTGTCTGTCTGTCTGTCTGTCTCTGTCTGTCTGTCTCTGTCTGTCTCTGTCTGTCTGTCTGTCTGTCTGTCTGTCTGTCTGTCTGTCTGTCTGTCTGTCAACAACTGTACCCACTGCTTTGCAAAATAGCCTGTTGCCAAACCATCTATTACCCATCAAACAAGGTTGAGTTTTGAAGATAGTTAACGTAAAATCAAGCTCCAGCTACATACAAAAATAATGTACATTAAAGGTGCTCTAAGGGATGTTGGGTGACATTACTTCTTGTTGACATTAGAAGTATTTTCAAACAAGACTAGCTTGCCCCTCCTCATCCCGACCCCTCCCTTCCGTGCTTCCGTGCACTAACCCCCCCCCCCAACCCCCACCTCTGCATCATTCTTGCCGGTTATTGGCTGGAACGCTGGAACACTGTTTGTATATGCTTCGTGGTGCAGGTGGGCACATTTTGTTTTTGTTACCGAGTCTAGAGAGAGAGCCCAGAGAGCGTTTTTTTTTTTACAGTGTGTTCTGGGAACAGGCAGCTCGCGGATAGTGAGGAGATGTTTGCTGTATGTGACAACAAATGTTGTAGCCTAAAACATATGTGACTTTGTTTAGAGGACCTTTCAGAAAATGGCAAAATTTGATTCTGATTTTTAGGCTCACGATTCGATTCAATATTGTTTTTTTTTTTTTTTTTTTTTTTATCAAAAAACGATTCTTGATTTTTCTTTTTTTTTTTTTTTTTTTTTTATTCATTAAAAATATTCACAGTATGTAAATGTATGTTATTCATGTAGATTTGTTTATTTTAACGTGTGTGTGTGTGTGTGTGATGTCTGTAAGCTACAGGGACCTTGAATTTCCCCTAGGGGATCAATAAAGTATCTATCTATTATGTGATTGCAGTATACATACAATAAAAAAAAATAAAAAAAAAGATTTGATTTTTGGAATTCTGTGAACCGATTTTGAATTGGTGGAGCTTGAATTGCAATTTGAATACAAATCAATTTTTTGCACACCCCTAATTAACGTTCTTACCAAAAATGGCTGTATGCTATTGTGGCAGCTAACCCTGGATCACTGTTAAAGTCTCTACAGTTAATCTGCTTAGTTTATCTGTAGACATGCACTCCAGAATGAGGATTTTCTTTATTAATACAATGCTTCGTGTTGGCACAAAAAAGAGTTCTTGAGTTATATTTCAAGCCCTATGGAGAGAATTGACCTCAGCCTTCTGCCTCCTCTTGCTCTTCTCATTGCCAAGGTTTGCAGTAGATGTTGTGCACTGTCATTTGGCAGCAATCAAAATGAGAGGGATCTTTAATCCTGTCCAGAGATGCGAACGAACACTCATTCCTGGTGTAGTTTTGTTAATGGATATTCTTTTCTGCCCTGCTCCAGGCTCTTTCTTACCACCCATTCAATGTGTTATTGTGGTAGAATTTGCCTTTTCCATACATACATTTACCAACACTTTAACCTCTTTTCCATACTTTTTAACCCTTCTGCTGTTAACTGTCTTCTACATTGAATTTTCTCACCCCAGTCTTCTCTTTCTCTGCAGTCCAAAGCGGAACGAGAAGCGCAACCGTGAGCACGAGAACAAATACATCGAAGAGCTCGCCGAGCTAATCTTCGCCAACTTTAATGACATCGACAACTTCAATGTCAAGCCTGACAAATGTGCAATCCTGAAGGAAACTGTGAAACAGATCAGACAAATAAAGGAGCAAGGTACAACCTGTAATGAGTTTTGACACTTTATGTCTGTTGAAGAAATAGTATGTCACAGTGATAGATCCTAAAGAATCCCAAGTTACCGTAGGTGGCTGCTTTTTCTGAAGAATTTATTTTATAAACGGTCTATCCATTTTGTTTTTTTTATGACACTCAACCTACATATGAACAAAACCTAGCCTAGGTGAATACCTGCAAATGGATCTAACCCCTGATTTCCACCAACTGCGGATCGGCTCCGCTGCGTGTCAGCTTTGTACTCTGCTGTCCTTCAGTACCCACTAGGTCCAGATTTGTTGTGGAATGGCTGCGTCCATGACTGTGAAAATACACACATTGACTTTAATGGAAAGCTATTGACTCTGCCGCCGTATCAGGGCAGATCCGCTGCCGTTTCCGTTGGTGGAAATCAGGGGTGACGCTGCTTTTGATTTTAATCAATTTGTGCTGTGAAAAAGGTACTACAATATCATAAATACGCTTAGGGTGTCATTTTAGGCTCCAAAATAACCACAAGTGCCACAGGTGGCACTGTATTGGCAGAAGCATCAGATTGGATGGCATAAATAAATGGTCTGCTTCACACACAATAATTGATGTTGTTATTAAACGGCAGCACACTTAATTTAATGTTCCCTGCATCACTTCATCATATAATATGGATGAACCAGAGCAGTGTTTTGTTGGCTGTTGTCATTCCCGCTTCCATCCTGAGCCAGAACATCAGGCAAATGGATCATCCTGTTCAGATGTACTTGCCAACATCTCCTTTTTAGTAATCTTTAGCAATTAGTTGAGGTCTGTCTTTTTACTTTTTTCATGTTGGATTTACCAGACCAAGATCAATGGGATCCCACTTTCTCCATCTTACAGGTCCAAACATAGCAGAAAAGTTGGAGCTTTCCTTAGGTAAACATTCAGGCAAATACTAAATTGTGAATAAGCTTGAGTCATTCATGTAAGAAAAAAACAGCTAAGTGATTGGTAGAGAGTGGCCCACTCAGGGTATACATGAATCAGACCAGCTGATGATGTCATCTTGTTTTATGCGACTCACAGACTCAAGCGTTATGTAATGGTGAGCAATGGGATGCAAAAATCACACACATACTCTGGCTACTGTCTGTCCCTCCCCCATTCTTATGTTTTATTCCATTCCACTCTCTCCCTTCCTTTCTTCACTCTCATTTTTTTACGCTAAGCTAGAGTGACTTCCCCTGCCTGCATCTGAAGGCATAATTGTGCATGTACAGCAACCACTGAGGGAAGGACTAAACAGTCCTTTTCTTTTCTGCTTTGTTTTCCCGAACGCAACGGCCAGCAAGAGACCCCTTTTCATAGATAACATGGAGTGCTGCTGCATCCATCGTGCACAGTTCAGAGGGGCATCAATTTCATCACTGAAAGCTATAGCTTAGATGTATTTATGCTTAAAGGCAATGTTCATCATTTTACCACCAACATTTGTTCTTTTCATTACACCTCATCTGCCACCTGTCTAGTATTGTTTGTAGTGCAATTCTCACTTTTTATAGGCTTGTTGTTGTTTTCCCCCTGAGAGCATTATTACTGTGTATAAGATATTCTCAGTTTATGGTGACGTTACTGAATGCATTAAATTACACTAATACTAATGTAACTTAATAACTCACTGATGGGTGTCACAGCCCTGCAGATAAGTGCAATGCAGCGGCAAGGGCCTTCTACCGAAAGCTGTTCATTCATCCCTGTTTGCTACTTATGCTTTCTGCATACATTTTCCCTAACTAAAATTAGGGAGGCGTTGTGAGCTTAGCATAGGTTTAGTTTTTTTCTGTTTTTGCTTGTTTTAACAGACAATTTGTTGAGTTATGATATCTTTACAAAGCTTATAAAAAAGGTCATAGCCAAGAGTTTTACAGCTTTCTTTACACTCTTAACTGCTTGCTCCTGCCAACACTGCAAAGACCAGCTCTCATTGGCTGGAGGCTGAATATATACAATAGCTGCTGAGCTGCAGATAGTTAAGTACATTATTTTTTATTCATTATACATATGTGAAAACTTTCCTAATACATTACTTATAAAAATAAAGAACGGCGTGTATGGCAATTGTTATAGATTACGTAGCTGTTATTACCAGACATAACCCTTATAAATAATATCTTTGGCACAATTCTGGACAGAGAGCCAGCGAGTGCTGCACTGACTTTGAGTGATGGGTCTGTACCCAGGGCAGCTGTGCTGGTATACTGGGCCCCGCTGGGCCTGTAGAGGTCCTGCTGATGCACACATCATTAATGCTGAAAGAGATGAATGTGGGTCTGTGCGGTGCTGCACAAGCCCACAGAGGGGAAACCTGCATTTGTGTCTGCATTCACACATCTACACCAAAAAAGGACATGATTTTGTTTGCTTTTCGCCACAACATTCTATCACCATATGGTCAGCCCTCTTCTTGGCATGGTGCGACAGTTAAATGTGTCCCCCCACAACCCACTCATATTCCGCCTCTCATCATCATCTACAAAAGTAGGGCAGCCTACGCTCTGAACATAAGGCTTCTCTGCATGAATATTAACCCAATCACTCACATGGACAAATGCACAGCACCATAGTGCAGGTACAGGAGCTTACAAGATACGCTTATTTTTACTCCTAAGTAAACCAATCAGATAATCACTGCATTAAAAGGTTTAATGGCAGTTTTTTTCTGCAGTGGATTTAAAGGTGCTATGTTCATCATGTTGAAACATTGTGAAGCTAATCAACTTAGTGTAATTGTGGTTTGTCAGGGTGCAGGTTAGTAATATCATAGACCCTAAGTCATACTCAGTATATGCATACTTCCAATAGGAGAATGCGGTCACAACGAGACGCAAGGAGAGGTTATTTGAGAAATGCAGTCCATATGAAAAGAGAGGCAACCTCTGGCTAAAGAGTGTCCATGCTGAAAAGGTCTTCAAAATGAAAACTCTCAAAATACTGTTAAGTTGAGTATGAGCCTCTAATTGTGACAAAATATCAGACCAGTTTAAGATTGATCAGTTTGTCCTTTTAATTGTGTTTACTAATCTGAAGAATACATAATTAACTTATAGTTAAACTTAAATTTATATTAATATTAAGGGTTTATGGTCAATATTTTGGTTTAGTGTTTCTAAGGTCTGTCATTGTCAAATGACCACACATAGTAATAACTTGCTGCTCTTTGGAAGCATTAGTTGTTTACACATGGTCAGTGTTTGCATAATACCTTCTTTTCTTTCTTTTTTTTTTTTTTTTTTTTTTTTGCACATGACAACGCAGTCCATCCAGTGGCTGCCACCAGTGTGGCAGCTGCATGCTCTGACACATCTGTCATTTACAGCAACCTTTCACTTTGCTCGCTGCTCAGTGCTTGCGTTTGATCCATGGCAACATGTTTTGAATAAGGGACAAAATGTGTTTTCTTTGTAGCCGGAAAGATACTTGTTCAAAGTCTTGTTCAAAGTGAAAGTATGTGGGTACATTTCAGGGCGAAAGTAAACATTGTTTCTCTCATTTCTTTCCTTTGTCCTACATGTTTTGGGGTTATGTTTTGTAATGTACTTACTTACTATAAAAGGGGATGTGTACGTAAATTCATTAAATGAGTGTTTTGTGCCTGTAAACTTTTGTCATTGGCTTTTCATTGTCAACAGAAAAGGCTGCAGCTGCAAATGAGGAGGAGGTACAGAAGGCTGATGTCTCATCAACAGGCCAAAGTGTGATTGACAAAGATGCCTTGGGACCAATGATGCTGGAGGTGGGTTGAGTGTGTTCTCTTGCTTACCATGTAATATCTAAATGCTGAACACTCATACTAACACTCAAGTAGGGTATAGACTCCTCTTTAAATCATGATTGGAATATAATGAAGAGTGCTGTCCACAGAGAACAATCCCAAGTGGGGCAGTAGTGGTTGTGTGCGAGTGTAGCTGTGTGGAGTAAAAGCTGCCTGCATCTTGTAGCTTCCTCGTATTGGCTGTAAATCACCAAGCAGAGCAATGGCCTCGTTGTCCTGTGGAGGGTCACTGAAGTGCTTACGTATAATGGGAAAAGAAAGCCACAGCCTGGCGAATGAATCAGTCCATTGAGCCTCTCCTATCACTCACTTCCTCCCTCCCCCCTTTCTCTCACTTTTTCAGCTCTCTTTACTCTCTCCCCCTTCCCATCTTCTCTGCATTTGCCTCTAGATCTGTCCTGTCATGGAATATTTATAGCTCTCCTGGTCCAGCGTCACTGAATCGACTGAATACTAACTCATGGCTAAATATAGCCCAGTGCAGCCTGCATGCTTTCCCATTTGTCAGCGGCCCCAAAACACAGCGATCGGCCATTCACACCAGCTCTTCTCCAGCCATGTCCCCGTTCACCAGCCCAGGCTCATTACAGGATGCTCTGAAGAGAATGGATGTCGGCAGGAAATGCACCCACGCGTCACATGACCCTCCACAAAGGCGCTTTGCTGCCCACGCTCCTGCAAGCACACGAGGACAGAGAGGGCCGTGAAAAAACAATGTGCTGTTTTAACTCTCTGGGGGCAAGTCTCGTTCTGTCATGCAACTACTGTGGCATGTAGTTTGCATTCCTGGTAGATTGCTCCGTATGGTTGCTATTGTGTGGTATGTTTTTAAATGTTTCTATACTAGTGCCAATATGATACCAGTGTCATTAAAAGTATACAAAAGTATTTAAGTTCAATGCCGAGCCCTACACGAGACCTGTTTGAATTGTTTTTAGCAAGAAAGTAATGCTTTGCCATGCTGAAGCTACAGCATGTTGAGCAAGCAATTATGTGAAGGGAGACCCCATTCCCTACACTGTAACAATTCACTATATACTGTACATTGCTGTGGGAAGTTAAACAATATAGTCATATATCAAAACAATAGTCTAGGTTCAAAATGAAGCATGGAGAGTGTGGTGCCTCAGTATATTTATATACGGTGTATTCATTTGTATCGGCTTAACTCACGTCTACAGTGAATTAGGGCAATATACAGTACAGGCCAAAAGTTTGGACACACTTTCTCATTCAATGCGTCTCCTTTTATTTTCATGACATTTTACATTGTAGATTGTCACTGAAGGCATTAAAACTATTAATGAATACATGTGGAATTATGTACTTAACAAAAAACTGTGAAATAACTGAAAAAATGTCTTATATTCTAGTTTCTTCAACGTAGCCACCCTTTGCCCTGATTACTGCTTTGCACACTCTTGGCATTCTCTTGATGAGCTTCAAGAGGTAGTCACCTGAAATGGTTTCCCAACAGTCTTGAAGGAGTTCCCAGCGATGCTTAGGACTTGTTGGCCCTTTTGCCTTCACTCTGCAGTCCAGCTCACCCCAAACCATCTTGATTGGGTTCAGGTGACTGTGGAGGCGCAGCACTCATCACGCTCCTTCTTTGTCAAATAGCCCTTACACAGTCTGGAGGTGTGTTTGGTTGGTGATGGTTCAACTAAACGCAAACCGGATGGGATGGCATGTCGCTGCAGGATGCTGGGGTATCCATACTGGTTCAGTATGCCTTCAATTTGGAATAAATCCCCAACAGTGACACCAGCAAAGCCCACCCACAACATCACACCTCCTCCTCCATGCTTCACGGTGGGATGCAGGCATGTAGAATCCATCCGGTCACCTTTTCTGCGTCGCACAAAGACACGGCGGTTGGAACCAAAGATCTCAAACTTGGACTGATCAGACCAAAGCACAGATTTTCACTTATCTATTGTCCATTCCTTGTTTCTTGGCCCAAACAAATCTCTTCTGCTTGTTGACTCTCCTTAGCAGTGGTTTTCAAGCTGCTATTTGACCATGAAGGCCTGATTCACGCAGTCTCCTCTTAACAGTTGTTCTAGAGATGTGTCTGCTGCTGGAACTCTGTGTGGTATTCATCTGGTCTCTAATCTGAGCTGCTGTTAACTTGCGATTTCTGAGGCTGGAGACTTGGATGAACTTATCCTGAGCAGCAGAGGTGACTCTTGGTCTTCCTTTCCTTGGGCGGTCCTCATCTCAGCCAGTTTTGTTGTAGCGCTTGATGGTTTTTGGGACTGCACTTGGGGACACATTCAAAGTTTTTGCAATTTCCCGGACTGACTGACCTTCATTTCTTAAAGTAATGATGGCCACTTGTTTCTCTTTACTTAGCTGATTGGTCCTTGCCATAATATGAATTCTAACAGTTGTCCAGTAGGGCTATCGGCTGTGTATCAACCTGACTTCTGCACAACTGATAGTCCCAACTCTATTTAATAAGGCAAGAAATTCCACTAATTAACCCTGACAAGGCACACCTGTGAAGTGAAAACCATTTCAGGTGACTACCTTATGAAGCTCATTGAAAGAACACCAAGGGTTTGCAGCACCATCAAAAAAGCAAAGGCTGACTACTTTGAGGAAACTAGAATATGAGACATATTTTCAGTTATTTCACACTTTTTTTTTTACATAATTCTGCATGTGTTCATTCATAGTTTTGATGCCTTCAGTGATAATCTACAATGTAAATAGTCATTAAAAGAAAGAAAACGCATTGAATGAGAATGTGTAACGTGGGATGTGTGACTTTGCTACACCCTAAATTGAGCCTGCTGGTTGATTGCAGGTATGTAATGCAGTTAATAAGTTGATTATAGGTGCACACAGGGTGCTGTATCAGGGGAAGGGTGAGACAATGAAAATATGCAGCTGTCAATATGCAAAATATAAACCTATTTGGTTCATTGACAGTTTTGTGCGTGCGTTCCTGCGATGATTAAGCAGAGGTGAGGCACGGACAACTTGGCAGGAATCCCTTGTCTCTTATCTTGACACTAGATTTTACAGCTTTACAACTACCAGAATTCCCTCTTGCTCTTGGTGATTTGATGGCCCAATTGACACCAGTGTGTGTGTGTGTGTGTGTGTGTGTGTGTGTGTGTGTGTGTGTGTGTGTGTGTGTGTGTGTAATGGCTGACCTGGGGCTGTATTATTTCAATTAAGTGCTCCTCTTTCACATCCTCCAATCTCTGCAGGCACATATGTTATCCTGTTTTCTATCAGCCAAACTGATGTTGAGCATCTGCAGGAGAGATAGATGTACCCAGAATGCACTGTACTAATTGCCTCTTTTTACAATGTAGATGTGCTGCATATGTACACAACTTGATAAGATGTACCAAAATGTCAGTATTGTATGTACATGCCAGCTGATGCAACAGGCAGCCTATTTTCTTTAGTAATGTGCCACTACATTACTAAAGAAAATAGGCTAACGATAAGAAGGCTGAATAATTACCAAAAATATTACTTGCATTTTTAAAATATGCTTTTATTTTTTTATTTTTTTTTACCACAAACCATAGAAGATGCACACGGGCACACTGTCTGCAGAACCTAAACTCTCCTCTGCATTTATAACTGGAATTTTGTCTATTTATGAAGCCCTGGAAATCTTGTTCATGAGCCATATTTAGCTTGTGGTGTTGGATTGAAGAGTTTCAAACTAGAATAGTAAAATTATCCCAATAATCCCTCATAAAGTGGGAAAAAGCAAAACATGGTAGGATTATGTGTTTAATAATCTCAGCTGCATTGTTATAGCAGCTAGTTATCAGGCAAGATTAGTGGGAAATGTATGTGGTCAGTCATAGATGTACTCTACTGCTTTTGCTTCAATTTGAGATTTGTTTTGTTTTGATGTAAAACATTCATTAAACAAACTTGACGGTTCTGAGCTTATCTCTTACTTTTCTCTCTTCACTCCCCAGGCACTGGACGGCTTCTTCTTTGTGGTGAACATGGAGGGTAACATCGTGTTTGTGTCTGAAAATGTGACCCAGTACCTGCGCTACAACCAAGAGGAGCTGATGAACACTAGTGTCTACAGCGTGCTGCACGTCGGGGATCATGCTGAATTCATCAAGAACCTGCTGCCCAAATCCCTCGGTTAGTCTCAAGCTTATTTTCCCTGACAGCATTTGCTTTGCTTTTTGGCTTTTTCGATTTGTTTGTGTTTGTGTCTCGCTGTCACATATCTCACTCTCCACTTTGCCAAATCCACGTGTATGTCCTGTATGTTGCCTCACTCTCACCTCTCACCTCTGGATAATACAAAGAGTTGCTTAAGCTCTATATACAGGGTTGGCACTGTGCATATTGCCTATAGGTTCTTCATTTCTTTTTATTTTGCTAATGCTCAGCCCTCTCACTCTTCTCTTCTTTCTCTCTCCTTTTTCTACTAATTAACTTCCTTTTTCGGCTTCTCTCCCCTGTCAGCAGCATCCCTCCCTTCCTATATTCTCATTTCATGTCCTGTCTTTCCCCTTCTCTTTACTTATTGTGTTATTCTCGCCCTCACCAACTTCCCATTTTCATGGTCTCCTATTTCTATTTCCTAGCCTCCCCAAAATGCATTGTCTTTATGCTGGCATTGCTCATCTTATGAAAACAGGCCATTTATTTTAGTAAGACAGAAATTTTGCCCTCTTCTTTTCCCCTGTCTCCTTCCTTTTCTTTCATACCTACCTCCGTTCCTCTTTAACATCCAACCTCTCCATCTCCACTGCAGAAGCAGTGATTGTAAAGTATGTCAGTGCACCCTACCAGGAGCTCTTCTTAAGTCCCTTCTCCCCTTCCTCTCCTCTTGTCTCCTGGTGCTTCGGATTGAGGTCTGAGTGCCCAACCATCTGGGTGGGTTAGCAGCACAGAGCGGAGTACCCTGGAAACGATCAGCGGGCTGTGTCCCAGATACTGGGAGATTATCAATGCACTGAATGAGATCACAAACCAGATGGAGTGTGATGGGAGTTTGCTAGAGTTAAATGAGTTGTGCGCGTGACTTCTTTTTTCTTTTGTGCATATGTACATTAGTGTGCTTCTGCTTGCGTGTGTGTACATGCGTGTTTGCTTGTGCTCATATAAGAAAGATTGGCAGTTATGTTTTAGAGGACATGCATATGGAGGCCTGGCTGTGGATAGATGGCACAGGGCTCAGGGTTCCAATTGCTCATTATGACTGATCTCTCTATCCAGCAACTGCTCTCTTATTTTTACACTTTTTCTGCCTTCATTCTCCCTTTCTTGCTTTCATTATGTCTTCACTTGCAGTGTGGCAGCTTCTCTTGGCTCACTCGTTGCAGCTCCCTGTTATGTTGTTCACTTTTGGTCACAGTTTAATTCATCAAATAAAATCCCCAGGAGGCCAAATTGCAAATCTCCCTTGTCCCTTTTTGCTCCCCTGCAGTGAATGGCGTCCCATGGTCCAGCGAGGGTCCAAGGAGGAATAGTCACACATTCAACTGCCGGATGCTGGTCAATCCCCACAGCGACAACCAGGATGAGGCACACGAGCATGAGCCTCAGCAGCAGAAATATGAGACCATGCAGTGTTTTGCCGTTTCAGAGCCAAAGTCCATCAAGGAGGAAGGAGACGGTATGAAAGGAGAGGGGGAGATGGTGTGGGAAAAGAGTGGATAGAGCATGAATTGCTTCCATTCTGTGATATGGATAGTACTAGTACAGATTTTGACCAATCTTAATGATAAAATCTAGAGAAATTGTAAACACTTTTTTAAGAATGTAAGAATAGAGAAATGAATTGAGAAATGTTGGAAACTTTAGAGTTGAATTAGGCTCTCAGAGCTTGCAATTTAATATGACTTGAAATATTCAATTATGTTATTGGTGAAACAATTGCCAAAACTCTCAGCAGTTATTAAAGGGAGTAAAAGTTAACCGGGGGAAAAAGAGACAAAATCTTAAAGAATTTAGTAAATAGCAAAAACTTCTCTGGCAACTGATAAGGAGCCGTTCTGGTGACACTCAACTTACATCCATGAAAAGTTGTGTGTGACACAAGGGAGACAAGAGCCTTGGCAGCTGTCATTAAAGTCTATCTATAATTCATGTATATCTCTCAAAAACCTGGGCATTTGACTCCAAGGAAAGAGTGTAGGTGTTTTAATTCGTATTGCATCAGTAAACCGGTCTTTTGATAACCTTCAAATAATTTTCACCATATCAACACATTTTGGAGCATATATGTGAGCTGAGAAGTTGCAATTGCAGTAGCCACTGGTATTAACATCCACTCCCCTTTCGTTAGAGAAATTATTCAAATTATATGTGGGCTCTGCTCCCCTTCACTGTGTTTAGTCACTGAGAGGTCAGTGGGCTTTTCCAGTGGTTTAATGCCTTTTAGACTGGAACTTGAGATTCTCTAGTTTGAGTAAATTTCCATCACAAGTGACTTGTCTTCATCCAAAAACTTTCAGCACGTTATAAAGCATTGATAGCTAATGCTCTAGAAAAATTGCAATTTCTACATCGTAATTACCAAAATCCTCTTTGCTCAGTGGCTTTGATGAGAAACCAAAACTTCTCACTGCCAAACTATAACTTGGTGGTTAATTAAAGCAATAAGTAAAAATTCACATGTTTAACTCCAAGTCTCAACCTGTCTTTTCCCCTCTCTGGCATCCTTTGTGCACCAGCTGCTTGCCAGCCATACTTTGGCAAGTAGTCTGACTAGGACCTAGGCCAGCGTGTGTGTGCGTGCGTGCGTGTCCAGCCAAAGGAAGGAGAGGGAAAGCAAGAGAATTGCGAGAGCTTCACTGATCTAAGGGCCGGACCACCCAACAGGCTCTGTTTACAAGTCAAAATAAGGAATGTGTGTCAGCTCTGGCATGCATTTCTTTGCCAGAAACATGTGTGGGATTGTGGCTATTACTGGCACAAGAAAGACCCCTTTTGGGGTTACTCCAGTCTTGGACTTGGCTGTGTGTGTTAGAGACAACTGTCATGATTGTCATCTTTCATGTTGGGCCAGGGGAGGTGTCATCAATGTAAGATGGTACTGTAGGTGAGACCAGCCGTGTACATGCATGCACGTGAGCTCACATGCACACGTGCACTCATACACACACACACCTTCAAAGGTCACACTTAATCGTTTCCCTTGCCAGCGATGGCAGCTCCTCCTCATGAAAGCAGCAGAGCCTTGATCCCCATGCTCATTAATAACTGTATTAATTATGCTGCTTGGGAATAACATGCATTTCATTTTCTTTCCCTGTTTCTGTTTCTATAATTTCCTCCCCTTTCCCATCCCCCTTCATCCCTTCTGTCTCTACCCTGTCCTCTTTGTTTCATCCTCTACCTCATCTTTTCTTCACACGTTTCCTGTTCTCTCCATCTCTCTCCCCATCTATCCCTCTTCCTCTCAATTTTAGACTTTCAGTCGTGCCTGATCTGTGTGGCTCGTAGGGTACCCATGAAGGAAAGACCAATGCTTTCCACGCATGAGAGCTTCACCACGCGCCAGGACTTGCAAGGTACATGAACAAGTCACACAGCCGGGAAATACAAACTAATAGTGAAGAATATCCAAAGCAACGTTTTCTTTTTCCAGCAGACAAAACAAAATGTAAAATACACTGTTCAGTAAAGGCTAATAGATTTTAGATCCCATACTCTCTTACTACCAATTTGGTAAAGCATTTTTAGCTGTTTTAGCCTTGCATTGAAATAGTGCCTTTACCCAGCACCACCTCATCACATGTCACCAGAACATAAATCACTTCACACTACAGTTTAGGTATTTGAAGATTATTATATCCTTGGCAAAGGCCCTTAGGATTAAACGCATTAGTTGAACATGCTCCTGCCTCTGTCTGCACTCTGGGAGGTAATGTACCTGTCTGAACACTGCCACATGGATGCAGACGGTTGTCTGTGTGTCACCTTCTTTCTCACCGTCTTTGATGTGCTTGTACCATTTGTGTGTGGCATACACAACACACAAACACACACACACATAGTTACTTGCTGACATATAGTAATTTACTGTAGTTCCCAATTCCCACCCAAACAATTGTAGGCTTGCATGTATGTATGCCTGCAGTTGTTTGCCTGGTTGTTAGGGCTGCACAATTCTGGATCATGATTTTCTTATTCAAAATTGAGAGTAGGATTTTTCTGTCATGTATTTTTATTTTATTTTTTGGAAAATGAGAACCTGTTGGACGTGGTGTTGTGCTGTAAAAGGCTACCGTTGTGAATGTTTGTGTGACAGGTTTTTAGTCCCTATGGCTGTCATTCAAGCAGCAGTTTGCTTGTCAGCCCTTTTTAAATGCATCACTTCCACCATATAAATTGCAAACCAGTGAGGGACTGTTACACTGATACAAGTGAGTGAGTATGTGTGTGTTACACACGTAGCATGGATCTATTTGTTGATAAAGATAGTCTAAGATGCCCTAGTGACTTATAAAAGGATCTTATAAGATAAATCGGTTGTGTCTAAATGTCAATAACACAGTTTGTACTGACAGTATGTGTACTTGTTTGCCTATCTAATCTTCTGTAGCCAAGACTGTCTCCTCAGTTGATTTTAGTGCCTTACGGGCACAGAAGAAAGCTAAAGCTTGACAAGGTATAATTAAAATGTAAATGGAGTAAATCCTCAGAATTTCTTCAATCAAAATCAAACCAGCTGTTGTGTAGCAGAGTGGCGAAGTGAAGAGAATATGTTGGTCAACAAGCCACGCTCTAGATGTTTGTTTGAGAGAGACATTGAATCCCCATTAGCTCAGTTGCTGTTGCTGGTTTGTATAGAAACTTACATCCATGTCTGACCTCTCTAATCCGGTCCTCTGTGTTTAGGTAAGATAACGTCCCTGGATACCAGTCTGCTGCGAGCGTCCATGAAGCCGGGTTGGGAGGATCTGGTGAGGCGCTGCATCCAGAGGTTCCACCTACAGAATGACGGAGAGATGTCTTTTGCCAAGAGACATCAGCAGGAAGGTAATGCTGCTTATTGCAAAAAATATCTTGATTACTTGATTGATTAGTTACTTTTGTTTGTCCTTCATGTTGCTGTTGTCAGACTGCATTAGTATAAAATGGTGATTTGACCATTGGTCAAACCATGGGTCCCTTCTAATCAAAGCTAATGGTTAATCATGGGCTGCTGCTTTGAGACCTTCAATCCAATCACCATGTTATTGCTGTTACAAAAACAAACTGAAAACAGTACAAAATACACAACTCAGAGAGAGTTCATTATTTGTATTCAAACTAATCATCTAAGTCAGAAATGTTTTGTTCTTTCATCTAATAATAATAATAAGAAGAAGAATAATAATAATACATTGAATTTGTAAAGCGCTTTTCAAGGACCCAAAGTCGCTTTCCAGGGCAAGGTAGAAAACAAAACAAGGCTAAACAAACAAGATTAAGGCACAGGTGAAAAGGGAGCGGGGAATGTAGCTACGGATAGGCAGAGGTGAAGAGATGGACTGGAAGACGGTGAGGGATTCAGAGTCACGGATCTCTTGTCTCTTGACTGATATAAGTGCATGTGTGTCCTTAGTGCTCCGCCATGGCCAGGCATTCAGTCCCATCTACCGTTTCTCCCTCTCTGATGGAACCATCGTTTCAGCCCATACCAAGAGTAAACTGGTGCGCTCGCCCGCCACCAATGAACCCCAGCTCTACATGTCCCTTCACATTCTTCAGAGGTATGTCTCACTTCCTACACCAAAAAGAGAGAAAGAAAACTGTGGCATGTACTTGGTTACCGGTTTAAGCCTGTTAATGCCCTGCAGCATGACCTGATGGCTTTATGTTCATATTCTGTGTGATAGAATTTAATATGTAGATTTGTGCTTGCCAGTGGTCTGGGTCTCAATAATATTCAAAAAGACAAATTCAACACATTTTCCTACCTGCCCCCTGTGACATCGTCAGATAGTTTTAGTTAGATTAGTTTCAATAATATTAGAAAGGTCCTTTTGAAAAACAATGTTGCACTTTCCCCAAGACCTTGCAGTGTCAAATTTTCTACCATTTCTGACATCCTACAGAAAATTCTTGGTAAATAAAACTAACTGAGCTAATCAACTGTATTATCTGTGTGTCTGTTTTTAACCACTAGGGAGCAGACAGTATGTGGAATGGGACAGGACATGGGTCCTGGCAGTCAGGCCACAGGAATGGCTCCCAAACCGATGAACTCCTCCACTCCCTCCATGACTCCTCCAACCCCAGGCAGTTTGCCAGGTTCAGGGCCTCAGGGCCAAGACATTACCATCAGCAGCAACAGCACACCTTTTTCCTCTCCGGGCCCTGCTGGCCCTAGAGAACCAGCAGCCATGGGGGGCCATATGCAGGGCTACCGTTTTGGCTGCCCCCCACCACACAACCATACTGGGGGCATGCAACAGCCACAGCAGGGCCCCAACTGGAGAATGAACAGCCCCTCTCGCGCCAGCCCCAGTCCAGCTGGTGGTCCTCATCCACCTCAACAGAACTCTATGCTGTCGCCCAGACACCGAGGAAGTCCTGGGGTGGCAGGCAGCCCTCGTGTTGCAGGAGGCCTGCACTCACCCTCCCCAGTGGGGATGTGTGGTGGAGGGCCCGGAGGTGCAGGTAGTAGTAGCACGACAAGCACCCATGCTAACAGCTACACTAGCAGTTCTCTGTCAGCTCTGCAGGTCCTTAGTGAGTGTCATGGTGTAGGACATGGACATGGGCCCCCGCATGCACACACATTGGGTTCTCCTGACAACAAGATAGGCTCCCCAGCTGGGGTCACACCAGGGTCAGGGGTGAACACTCATCTGATGTCAAAACTTGGAGGAAACAGCGGTACTGCTAGTGCTACAGGAGACTCATTTGGACCTCATACAGAGGTGGGTCAGGGGCACACTCAGTGCCAGACGGAAAGCAACCTAGCTGAGCCCAAGGAGGAGAGGGAAGGGCACCCTGATGGCCACGACGCTCACAATCGTCTTCATGACAACAAGGGCCAGACCAAGCTACTGCAACTGCTCACCACTAAGCCAGAACCTCTGGAGACGCCCCTGTCCCCTGGCGCAGGAGGTGAGGGTAAGGACCAGGCAGGGATTGGGGTACGAGGTGGCCACACTGGTGGAAACGCCCATGCCACATCACTTAAGGATAAACACAAGATCCTTCACCAACTGCTTCAGAACAGTACGTCTCCAGTAGACCTGGCCAAACTCACTGCAGAGGCCACAGGCAAAGAGATGGGCCAAGACCAAACCCAGGGTGCTGGTAGTACAGCTTCTGGTGCAGACATTGCTCCTAAGCAGGAGCCCTTGAGCCCCAAAAAGAAGGACAATGCCCTGCTACGCTACCTACTGGATAAGGATGACACTGGACTGAAGGACAAGGTCCCTAAGCTGGAGCCTGGGGAGGTGAAGGTTGAAGGTGGCAAACACCCTAATGTCAAGACGGAGAAACAAGACACAGGATACGACCGGGCTGAACAGGTCAGTTTTTACAAAAAGCTACTAGGGCTGGGACAATATGATTTTGTCCCAATTCTAGTCTTTCACACTACATGGGTGCAGATTTGATTTGTAGTGTGATTTTAATTTATTGTGATTCGATAGTATTGAGTATTTTCTTTTCCTTCTTTAACAAAAAGAAAAGTTGAATAATACACTTCTAGAAACAATATATCATGAGACATTTCTAAAAAGTAATTCTTTTCAGTCAGCCTTATATTTATTTAATCTGTAAAGAAGTACATAACATGTATTTTCTGCTTTTATTCTGTTTTGCTTGAAACCAGTATGATTTACTCGCCGTCACGGTGCCGTATACACAAAATATTTAGGTGAATCATTGGTAAATTAAAAAATATATAATTCTAGGGAAAATAATCAATTTTTAAAAAAAATGGTTGCAAAAATAGTCACAATACATGCAACAATTGATTTTTTTTTTTCCCCCACCCCTAAAAGCTGGTACTTGTGTGTATTATTGTTTTACTGCTTCATTTCCATGTTTTAAATGATGAAAGAACTAGAGCTGCCCTAAAACTTTATAACCTCCTCTTTAGGCCATTGCGAAAACTAAAACTTTTTTTTCCCTGTGCTGCTCCACTTGCCTCCCCTCTCTGTCTGAGCGTTAATCTGGGTTAGGTAGCAGATGTTGGCTCCTCCGAGTCCCATGTCCACACAGGATGCTACAGCTAAACACACAAACGGTCTGGCAGTGTAGAGGTCAGACAGACAGAGCGTTTGTAGCATACATACAATCCCATTCAGATTTACAGTCTCGTAATATACACTTAAGACACCATGCATGTTTTTTTATTATAAACATGTATAAACACATCTGGTCCATTCACTGCCTATGCGTTGGCAGTACAATCTGAGGGAAGGGATCTGCCAGCTTCATACAACCCCTGTGGTTCTCCAGCCATTTGATCCTGGTTGAGTTTGGCCAGAATCCTCAGGTTTGGCACAGAGCTCAGGTCAGGCCTGGCGCTGAAAGAGAGAAGAGGAGGAAATAGTAAAAGGGAGTGAGCAAGAAGAGTGTTTCTGGTAAATCTCTAAGTTCTGTGTAGCAGAGGTTTTAGCTTGCTGATTCTCTAAAGCAGGAAAGAAAACCACTTTTTGGTGAGACTCATAACCTTTCGTCCAGGAAACCTGTGTATGATGCGCTCTACTAAGCACAAGTTCAAGACACAAGTCTAATAGTTCTATTGCACACATCACTGCTAAATCATAGAATTACACGGAAGTACATGAATGCTCTTGTACACTTTGCTGTCTCTATTTTTCTCATAACCTCCCTCTATAGAAACTGTGTGGTTTTCCCACACAGACAAAGAGGCACTGGTACAGAATGTCAGCTAGCTATGCATGCTAGTTGTGTGTATGTACAGTATGTGTTCTGCCACTTGATACACATATGAAGAAGAGGAAAAGGTGATTGGAGGGATAATAAAAGATGCTGTTGAACTGAACAAAGAAGGAGAGATGAGAGAGGTGTAGATACCCCCAGGAGAGCCCAGCCTCGGCAGGCAGAGTGAAAATGATGAGCCATATGCTCCTGCATGTCCTCTCTGCTACCATGGAGATAGAGGGGAGAGGGAGTGGTGTGTTGGTAGAACAAGCAGTGTACCAGAAACAATAGCGGGAAATTGAGAAAAATAGAGGTTTAACATTTATGTCTTGATACTGAAGGCTTTATTTTCTAGAAGTGGCTAGTGTATTACACATAAACAATTACATGTCATATTAAATTGGTTCATTTCTTCCTTGTGTTGACCGTACAAATGAAATGGATTGAATCTAGGTTTGTCAGTTAGATGGTGATTAAAGCGCTCAGAGCTTCAGACAGTGATGGTGCTTAGAGCCATTATATGTGTGTGAGTGGTTTTCTGTTTCTTACTGGTGAATTGCTGCTCAACCATGTGTGAAAGCTGACTGTACTAGTTAAAAAGTCCACTCATCCTTCTCTCTACTATTTTCACCCACTGTTTTCTTGCGGCTCCCCCTTTCCTGCTCTCTCCTCATGATTGTTTGAGGGCTGAATTATTGATGGCTGGAGCAGAGCTAAATGGGAAATCAGAGCAGAGCTCCGTAGTAGTGGCTCAGCTAATGGCTGAAGGAACTATGGGCATGGTCATTTAGTCCTATGTCCCATTGGGAGGCAGGATTATTTGTGTGTTTTACATGTGTGTGCTTCTGTGGTTATTGCACACATTGTCATGTAAACATACAGACTGCTGAAGCTGAACCTGTTTCCACATTAGTAGTATCCTTCGTTTAATGTATGTTACTAATTTAGTTCATGTTTCTATTTTGCTTATACACATACATTAAAATTAAGCAGTCATCAGTAATATTATAGGATCTGTTCCCTGTATCATGAGTTGTTTATTGTTTTTGACATTTGAAATCCCTGCAGCTCAGCTTAATATTGAGTATTTCTTTTATGAAAAGTATGCCAGATGAGGGTCACAATAAATAGTGCCCCTCAATAATCATGAATATGAGTAAGCAGGTAAAGAAATCAATGCATTTATCTCATCCAATACAATATGATCTTCTGTTTTAATCAGTAGTTTCTCCTGGCCCAAATACTGCAGCTAAGAGATTAAATGAGAAACTGCATGACAAAACATGTCCTTTCCATTGGTGCTCACTCACAGGCAAATATACCTACTGTATCAGACCTCACCTAGGTCCTTTTGTACAGTATGTCAAGAGTTTTCAAAAACTGGTGAGCCAGAAGTCCTCTAAAAGACGAGGGACGGAGTATTTCAGTGTGATTAAAATAATTACTCCCATCATTACTTGAAGTATAGGCTCTGCCATCAGAGAAGAATGAGAGCATGTTATGCTGGATGTAGTGGTGAATATATGACCATTAAAATACCAGATTTCTTGGAATTCTAATTACCAGTCCTGCAATAAAACATAATCCTGCAGTGTGTTGCAACATTAAATGATTTGCTGTGTTTACCTTCCGTTTATTAATGGAAATTTTCCAGTTCAATCCCTCAAGATATTCCACACAAATCAGTAATTCCAAATTATGTAATGAGATTTATCTCATAATAAATACCAGCAACAAAGAAGAAACACATACTCATGAATAACTCCCAACATGGCAGTTGACTTCAATTTTGCAGTAGATAAGGATTGCAGATATTGTTGCAGTCATCCTTGTGACTATACAAATTGCCATTTCAGCTCTTTCAGTATGCAGATAGATTTTGACCATGGCATGGTTGCAGTTTACAAAAGACCAACATGATTTTGGAGTGAAATAGCTTTTCCTTTTGCCCTACTTGACAATGGCAGTTTTGCTTTACCCACCCTGATTCTCAGTTCCCTCCTATAAAATGGCATGGGCCAGGTTATAGACGCACAATGCTCCTACTTCTCTGAGATCCACATTGACATTAGAGCATGTACTGTATGTGAAATTTTGATCAGAAGGTTGTATCACGTGATGATTAACAACTCACTCAGTTACAGCCGTGATCGGTTCAAGTTGATGGATTTAAGTCAAATTGTAAGAATGCACATTTATCAGCGCCTCATCTCCACTCTGTGAGAATGCTGTCAGCCTCTTTAGTTTCTAAGCACGCAACTGTGCGGAGTGAGTCCCTTTTGTATGAAACTTGCTTGAAATCTACAAGGCATTTTCAAAGTACATGATTGTACTTTTTGTATTGTATTTGTATTCTTTAAATTTAGCAAGTGACCACAGTTAAAAGTGACCAAATAAAGTTTTGGTTTCTCAAACTCATTTTTTCAACTAGATAATGATTCTTAACAGTTTGTGGGCATAATTGAATAGCTTATGTCTGAAGCCAAAAACACACAGGGTTTTTGAATATGCACGTGTACCCTTTAACAAACAGCATCTTGTACAACATGTATCTGCTCTTCCACTGTGAGTACCGTTCTAACGTCAAGAACATTACAAATTTTGTGACATGGCTTAAGACAAAATATTTGATAATGGTCATTTGGTCTCAAAATCCCTGCTGTTTGAGCCAAATACAGTTTACCAGCCTGTAATGCAGAAAAGAAAGACAAAGATTGCCATGCATGCACTGACATGTATTAAAAGAAGAGTAACAGGGATTGATAGAAATAGGACCCATTAAGGATATAAGCAACTAGAGAAGACGAGAGAAAGTGGGAGGAGGAAAAGAGCAAACTGAGAGCATACAGGAGCATTACATCATTCCTGACCTCATTAGGGCTTCTCTCTCTCCCTCCACTGCCGCTACCCCCACACACACACACACACACACACGCGCACACACTCACACACACCCCTCGCTTTGCTACTCTCTGAAGCTCTCCCACATCTTGCAATAAAGCATATGCAGTCTGAACACCATGGTCACTTAAGATAATAATTATATCAGGCATTTTTGGCAGCCTTGTAATCTTTAGTAGCATTTACATGGTTAACAGATACATGTCATTGTCTAGAACAGTGAAGTACAACATTGAAACAGTGGCTGGTGTGCTGTTTTCCTGCTGTACAGTATGTCACGATCAGGAGCTGTCAGTGATTCCAAGTGTGCTGCACTCTCGTGGCCAGTCACAGCCAGTGCAACTTATTTACCTAAAGTCCCTCAGGCCTCTCTAAGAAGCAATATGATCACCTATGTTGGTCTGTCCTAAAATTAAATTCAATACGGTAATGCTGCAATTAATTTCAATTTCAATTTATTCACTGAATAAATTTCAGTTCACAAAGTGAAAGCATATTCCAGCATTGCCTTTAAGATTCTTGTGGGGAAAAAAACTAACCAAAAATGCGCCAGATAGTTCAAAGCCCAGCTGTGTATGAATGAAGCTTTGGGCTGTATTTAGCAGACTCAGGCCAGCTGTTTACAGTAGGGGGGCAGAGAGCAGTTCAAACTAATGCTGGGCAATATATCGATATTAAATCAATATTGTGATATGAGACTAGATATCATCTTAGATTTTGATGTCGTTTTTACTCGTTTTTTAAGGCTGCATCACAGTAAAGTGGTGTAATTTTCTGAACTTTTTAGACTGTTCTAGCTGTTCTGTTATTTGCCTTTACCCACTTAGTCATTATAGTCATATTATTAATTAGCACTGACTCTCGTGTAAATATTTTATGAAAACACCAAGTCAACCTACAATATTGTTGAGATTTTGAGGTACTTGGTAAAAAATATTGTGATATTTGATTTTCTCCATACCGCCCAGCCCTAGTTCAAACTTTGGCACCAACCAAACTCCTGCCGCCGCATGCTGCTTTCCCATTTTACTCAGTAGAAAGCTGCTTCAGTAGCCACATCCTTTGTGTTTTTCTCTTTATGGGGATGAAAAATAGTGTTCAAATAAATTGTGGACTTTAAAAAGGGGGAGCAGTTGTGTGTTTTGAAAACACCAGCCGGTAAGCGAGGATTAGTATGTGTCTGATACACTAAGTAAAAGTGAAGTGTGGCCTAGATTTGATAGAAAGTGGTTCATTTTTTCCCGGGGTTACTGCTGTATTATAAACAAGGCCAAGCCTGCTGTTCCCATCTCCCAGATAACAACTCCTCATGCAAGTGTTGTAGTGTTTACAGACCCAGTGTACTGTTGGTAAATGTGTATTCCTTTCACACATATGTTTGTGTTTGTGTGTCTGCAGGTGAAGCAGCAATTGTTCTCTAAATGGAGGCCAAAGTGGTTCATCTGTTTTTCATTCTTCTTGTTTTCACACTTTCCCTTTCTGTCTCTGTTCTCTCTAGTCATCAGAACTGGATGACATCCTTAACGACCTACAGAATGCTCAGCCGCAGCTCTTCTGTGAGCCACGGCCTGTTTCATTGCCCAGTCCCATGGACAAACAGAACATCATCAATGACATCCTGCAGATGTCCGAGACTAATCCTACCATGGCAGCGCAGCAGCAACACAGGGGCATCGGGACGGGCATGGGCCCGACAAGTGAGTCTCACACTTACTTGGAAGATCTCATGATATTAAAACTTTAGAGTGTTCAGAAAATACTCCCATCATGTGGTCATACAATTCTAAATATGTAGCTATTACACAATTTTAACTATTTCCTTATTGACTTTTCCATTGTTGCACATTTGGCTAAAACCCGCTTATTCCGGCCTTCAGACTTTGCAGGTGTCCGACCAGGCCAGCCAGGCAGGGGTCTGCCTGTCAGGAGCGTGTCTCTTGACATGAATGTGTCCCCCCAGCAGTCCTCATTACAGTACCCCATAAGGGCCACTAGCCCTTACACTCTTATGCAGCAGCAACAGCAGCAAGGAATGGTGGGAAGTCACGGCATGATGGCTAACCAAGTCGGTATGGTGAACACAGGTGGGTGTGACAGTCGGGCTTTTGTATTCACAGTAGTGCCAGAATGAAATTAGCCATTGAACCAGTGTCTCTTCAAACAATGATGCATGCTCTGATTTAGTTGTGTACATTGAATGAAAATGAGGCCATGGGAATGTGTGGGAAACCAATGTTCGATAACATACAATTACCTACAAACTTGGTAAAAAGCACTAAAAGTCAACTAAGTAATAATATTTTTTTCTGACATGTGATTCCTACTTGGCAATATTACAACGGCAAAACCAAGTGAATAAAACAGGATTACGTCCCTTTTTTGAATGATTTTGTTAACTGTGCTGCTTTCAAATTTGAAATAGGAAAGACCTTTTTTCCCCTCTATCTCTGTGTCTCTCAGCCTGTGTCATATCATGGTACAGTGACTCACTTCCTGTGACAGGAAATTTTCAGTCACCCACACTGGCAGAAAGTTTGTCACTGTCATTTCCACATATAAGCAGTCCTTACCCATCCCCCGTACAACATAGATGGCTTTCCCCCTTATTTTACACCATTGCATCATAGGGACAGAGGACATCTACTGAAGTCTGTCCTGAGGCATTTCTCATTGTGTCTTGTCTTCATTTGTGTGTTTGCTCCACTAGGACTGATGGCTCCTGGTGGTCCACGGCCAGGCATGCAGCAGCAGCAGCAGGAGGGCTGGGTGAGTTCAGCCTCTGCGCCTCCTTTGGGAGCACCTGGCCCTGGGCAGCAAGGTCATATGCAGGGCAGGATGGGGCTAAACGGTGTTCCCATGAGGCCCAACAGCCAGCCAGGCCCCCGACAGATGCTCCATTCCCCAATGATGGCCAATGGTGAGAGCCCAGTATGCCAGAAAAACAAGTTACATAGCGTTTTAAAAGCGGAAACCTTTTGACAGTATGACATTATATAGTACATTCCAGATTGATCCATGACCTCAAAGCCCCTGTTTATTCATCTAACCTGTCTTCCTAAGATTATAACAGGTGCTAAAACATTTTAATACACAAACCTGATGACAGACATTTATAGATTCACTTTTACTGAATTATTGTCCCTCTAAAACTCATGGTGCAGAGGGACTGGTGAGGCAAAGTAAAACTTACCCATATTGTTTTTGAGTGTTAAAGGTTGCCACCAAGTGGCTAATCATAGTACAGCACTCAAGAATTAATGTAATATCTAACCGGGCTCTGTGTGTTGGTTGTTGTGGGTTTAAGAAAAATATTGACCATCATCTAGGCTGCCATATTGTTTTCCTCAAAATTGACTGTCTACGGTCTACTATCTTACCCTTAATCTGTTTTGGGTTTTTTTCCCCTATTTAGCCCAACCTGATATGGATATTGGTATGGTCAGCCACCATTACTCCCAACAACAGGCTCCGCCCAACCAGACAGCCCCCTGGCCAGACAGCATGATACCCATCGACCAGACAGCTTTTGTAAACCAGACCAGGTAACATCCTCACATGCAAATTACCATTACATGTTATTAATGATGCCAAAAAGTCTTACTGCTCTCACTACTCAAGATTATTATTTCTCTTGTTATTGTTCTTCCTCATGAGTATTTTTGTTGTAATTAGATTGCTGATCTCAGTTTTCTATGGTTTACACTGGGAAAAAATCTTTTCAATATATAAATAAATATTTATGTTCTCTGCTCCTCTCTGCCCAGGCCGGTGCACTCTGTGCCTCAGGATGAATTACTGTGTAGTACGGGGCACGGCTCTGGTGATGGCAGTGCAGTCGATGAGGGGGCTCTGATGTCCCAGCTGTACACTGCATTAAAAGATTTTGATGGCCTGGAGGAGATTGATCGTGCTCTGGGGATCCCTGCTCTGGTAGAACAAGTGAGATTACCATGACATTTTGTGTTTTTAGTGACTTTTCATGATTATTTCTTATGGCTCTACATTGTTATCTGTTTTTGTGGCTGCCTGTTTCAGAACCAATCACTGGAGCCGGACCAGTTCTCCCAGGACCCCTCCTTGATGATAGACCAAAAGCCCCCCATGTATACACAGCAGTTTGGTCCCCCACAATCCCACATGACCCAAAGGGGCTACCCTGGTGCCCCCATGCAAGAACCAGGTTTTCACCCCATGGCTGGCCAGATAGGTCCACGCCCGGGTTACCCCATGATGAGGATGCAGGCCCGGCCGGGTCTCAGGCCAGCTGGGGTCGTCCCTAATCAGCCCAACGCACTACGACTACAGCTCCAGCACCGGCTACAGTCCCAGCAGGTACATGTGTAACTAGACTGGCATGACACTGCTGGAAGTGATCCTGTCCATTTAGTTTTTAAATCTTTCTGATGTAACTACGCTGTTTGGTCTGTAGCTGTGTGACTAAACATGCACATGGGAGTTGTGTAATTATCCTTGAGGTTGACATTTTGGCAAGTCTCTCTGTGCACACAAGGAATAGTTGCGACATTTAGGTCCGCCAACCATCTGCTGGTCTTTCATGGCATTTACTTGAATATGCGAATGAATAAACAGTGGGGTGATCAGGCTTTTACAGTTGCTGCCCCGAGACTCTGGAACAAGTTACCCCCTGATATTCGCACTATTACAGATGTAGCTCTTTTTAGGTCCAAACTTAAAACGTATCTGTTTAGTCTGGCTTTAAATACGTAGCAGTGGTATGACAATTTTATTCTTCCGTTTCTTTGTAACCTTTTCTGATTTTACTGTAATGTTTATTCTTTCTATCGTATATGTGTTTTTACTCTTGGTTCCTGATGTAAATTACTTTGGATACCTGCTGATTTCTGTAAAGTGCTATATAAATACATTTTATATTGATTGAACATCATTTCAATCTACATGGTCTCATGTAGGATACTTCTTGTGTTGATAGTTTTTTGTTTGTATTCTTTCACTATTCCGTAGCTGGAGCGCTGCGTCTTTAAGCTTTTCAAAGATGTTTCCAATTCACTGGTGTTTGTCTTAACCTTATCTTCTGTCTCTTGTCCCACCAGAACCGTCAGCCAATGATGACTCAGATGAGTAGTGTGTCAAATGTGAACCTACCTCTTAGAGCCAGTGCTCCAAACCAGGTAGCTCACTGCAGCATCACATAATCTGTCTGCACAGACATGTTGTTATGACTGTAGGTAGTGATTGGATTGTTGATGGCTTGATTTGTTGTGTTATAGAAACAGTAGATGTTTTGTTTTTTGTTTCCCTCTATTCTTACACATCGTTCCCCTTCCACCTCTAGGGGACCATCAATGCTCAGATGCTGGCACAGCGTCAGCGGGAGCTGCTGAGTAATCACCTGAGACAGAGGCAGCAGCAGGCCCAGCAGGTCCAGCAGCAAAGGAGCATGGCCATGAGGGCCCAGGGCCTGAACCTGTCTCCCAACATGGCCGCCGGAGGCATGAGTAACCCGCGCATCCCCCAGGCCAACCCCCAGCAGTTCCCCTACCCGCCCAGCTACGGTACCAGTACAGGCCTGGCCTCGCCACCTCCCCCTACCAGCCCCTTCTCCTCCCCTCTCTCCCCAAGCCTGCCCTCTCTCCCCCCCAACCCTCAGCTCCATATGCATGGCACCTCCTCTTCCTCCACCTCCTCCTCCTCCCAGATGATGATGGGAAACACAAACATGATGGGCGGACAGTACGGGGCAGTACTCAGCCCCCAAATGCAGCACAGTGCCTTTCAGTTTCCCAACTCAGGTACTGCTCCCACACATTAGCCTACCACACACTTCACCTCACAACCTCTGTGTGTGTGTGTGTGTGTGTGTGTGTGTGTGTGTGTGTGTGTGTGTGTGTGTGTGTGTGTGTGTGTGTGTGTGTGTGTGTGTGTGTGTGTGTGTGTGTGTGTGTGTGTGCGTGCGCGCCATTGTGTCTGTGTGTTGATGTGACTCTTTTGCACAGCATCACATGCTTTTTAGGAGGGGCAATCCTCTGATTTGTAGTGTTATGTACTGATGACTGCATTAATCAGCTGCCATTGAAAGATCCAAGTCATGCTACATATTTTACTCCTCCATTGTTTTTCTTTTTATATACAAGAAGTTGTCAGGAAGTCTGATTATATGTCTCATCATTTTGTACACTGTCCAAAATGGTGTCCTGGCTATACACTCTTGCTCCACCAGAGGGCACCACGAGCACAATAATCAAAGCCTAACTGAGGATACACACTGACACTGTACTCTTAAGATTGTGAGCAGGCAGAGCAATAATCACCGCTGTACCTGTTGGTCTGACAGCATTGCGTGTAATCTGGACCCAATCTGATAATCTAGTATAACATTGATACTTGAGTTGTATGATGACATGTTTGCTTTATTCCTCACTCCTTAATCTGATTCTGGCCAGTGGGTTCGTATAGAGCGAGACATTACTTCTCTCTTCCCTTTTCTCCTAAGCCATCTCCTCCTTCCCTTTCTGCCTAGTTCCTTGCCTGTACACTGCTTACTTGCATGTAGGAAATATGAACTGCCTGTCAACACTCTTGAATGCATACTGGAATGAACAGTCTTCAGTCACACTAATCATCATGTTTGCTCAGTTGCTCATTTTCTGCCAAATTGTTCATCTTTATGTGGCATGATTGTATAAATTACATGGAATGTTAACATTTACTCCCCTCCTTTACTCGGTACGTTGGTTTTTAGTCAAGTTGACCTATCTTGATGCATCCACCACAGGTATGAGCCAACAGGCAGACGGAGGCTTTGGAGGCCCCGGCACGCCACAGAGCCCCCTGCTTTCTCCTCGCATGGCCCACACCCAGTCCCCAATGATGCAGCAGGGCCAAGGAAATGCTGGTTTCCAGGGCTCCCCTGACATGAACGGCTGGCCACAGAACAACATGGGAGGCAACAGGTAAAGATTAACCCTTAATGCCTTATTAGACCCTTAGATTCAGTGCAACTTACTCTTACCAAGGATATCAATATCTCTGATAACCATTGCATGTTTATAGCCATAAATCGATTTCAAGATCCTAGAAAGAATCGCCACGATTTTCATGTTTCTTCAGCATCAAAATAATTTTGTGACAGTCTGTTCATGAGTGAAGTGCAAACAGAAACTGCTTGCAGGTAATGAAATGTAATCAAAAAATGGGGCTTATGTTGAAGCTACACCTTACTATGTGAGTCACTAGTCTGGCTCAACGGCTGTACATTGCTGGGATAAAGCCTCACTCTTTCTTCTATCTCACTATCTATTTTGCAAGGCCACTGTTGCTGCATCCGGGGCTTAGCACTGTCCAGGGCAGTTGTGAAATACAAGCCAGAGTTTTTTTTCCCCCACTATCCCAGAATAGATATGCGGCTGAGCCAGACAATACTCCAATGCTGACAGGTCTGGCAATGCAAGACTACTTACTTACTGACTCAATGCCAACTTTTTTTCTTTCCATCCCCTCTCCCCAGTATGTTCTCACAGCAGCAAGCATCACCACAGTTCACCCAGCAGAGTAACAGCAACATGTACAACGGCAGTGGCATGAACCTCAACAATGTCTCCATGGCCAGCAACATGGCAACCAGCAGCATGAACAGCATGGGCCAGATGGCCGGACAGATGAGTGTCACATCAATGGCCTCAGGGCCCTCACCCGGTTTGCCCTCCATGGGGCAAGAACAGGTAAATACAGGGCAGATACTGACACAATAATTCTCTAAATTGGGTCAAAATGAAGACACTTTTGGAAGTGGTAGTAACTAGAATTACATAAAGAAGTTTGTTGTTTTCAAGTGTTTCACACTTGGGCATCGCTAAGCATGGCCCGACCAAGTTAGAGGTTTTGGAGTGGCCCAGTAATAGCCTCAGGATGAGCCTTTACATTAGCCCCTTGTGGGAATATACAGAGACTTTCGAGGTTTAAGCCTTAGAGGTTAACAAAATTGACCTCTTTCAGTTTTACAAAGTAATCTGGGGACAAGACAAACTAAAAGGTTTGCCTGTCTTTCTCCGCACTCCTGGCTGCCTATGTATGGGTTTGTCTTATCGTAAGACCCTAAGTGTTTGGGTACATTTATTGAACAGCCGTGCTAGTGAATAATTCACTCAGCAGTTTACGTAACTCCTCTAACTGGTGGTCTGATACTTCACTTGAACTTAGATGGCAATGATGTAATTAGCAGCAGGCACTTAAGAGCCATACCATTTAGACTATATAGATGTAACTGCATGATGTTCAAAAGCAGGCCTTTCTGGACTTTAGTCATACTGGTTCACTTAACATGGAAAACGTGACTCCTTATGTCACAGATCCGTCAAACCTACATACTCTCTATACACATACACAAGCTTAATCAAATTTGATTTGGCGAGATGTCAAGTCAGACTTTCATTTACACGACAACTGACCTCAGTCACTCAATGAAAACCAGGTAAAAGTACAAACATTTCCCCATTTATCAGCACACCATTTTTAGTGAGTATTTAATGCCAACCAAGTTAATCCTTCGTCCTTTGCTCCTTGGTATTGTTAGCTTGGTATGTGAAATGCACTGTTGTTGTCCGTGATGCTTTTAAGCCCAATAAAGGGCCATGAATATTTAATCAAGGTGCTGCTGTTTGATTGTCTGCACTTCAGACTGTTGTAACATACCAGTATATCTGTCACTTGATTTATCCTCCTTCCAGGATTATAGAAATATATTGGCACTTAGATTATTTCAATTATTTACTGTTTGGCCATTAGTGCAGACTTTTGTGATTTACAGACTTGTTTTTGGCTTGATGGTGTTTCCCTAGATGGTTTCTAATTGTTTATAGTCTTTTGCACATGTGGCTGATTTACTCTAGACAAGTTCAAGTTCTGCAAGTTCATGTGTTCTGTTGAATTGTTTATTTATTAAATGCTTTACAAGTTGTGACCTTGTATGTGTTGTTTCCCTGCAGAAGTACTGTTGACCCTCATGGAGGTCTTAACCTGAACCTCAGTAATCAGCTGGAGCAAGGAGGGAGTCGGCCCTTTAAAAATTGTACAAACATGTAACCAACCGACTGCCCCTTGGACCAGCCAGGCTGTGCCCTGACCCCGTATCCCCAGCCCAAGTTTGCCGTCTGTTGCAGCAGGGCCTCCTCGGCAGAACCGGAGGAGTCTGGCCCTGAACAGACCCAGGAGAGTGAAGAAGGCTGGGGAAGGATGGTGGATCTCTGTCCAACAAGCCTAACCCTTCTGGAGGAGAGCCTCGCGATTAGCCAGTCTGTCTACCTGTCCAGCTGCATTCACCGTAGTGTGACTTACTGTAGGACTCCTGGTGGGGGACACTGACCTTAGGGGGCAGCAGTGGGTGGGATCCCTTGTTCTGATGAATGTATTCCTCTCAGTGGACAGCGGCCATTTACAATCTCATCTCAAAAATGACGTACACTGATTTTTTTTTTTTTTTTTAATGTCCTACCTTGCTCACACATTTGTGACATTTCCACATAGTTCCAACATGGCAGCAAAGACTCCAAGTTATGTTTAAATTTATGGATGGAGCTCAAACACTTAGCCGTTTTTGCCTTTTTGCTGTTCTTTATTTTATCATTATTTTAGTTGTTGTTTTTCCTTGTTGAGAGTGAAAATTAAGATGTAGAATGAAGATATGGTTGAAGAAACTGATCTTAAAAAAAACACTGCAGAAGAATGGTTTGAGTGGAATGATGAGTTGTAAGATTAGACTAATTTAGTCAAGAGGTTTATATAGTGTATTAAATTAAGTTTTATTTTTCTGTATAGATTAATTTTAATTATTGTAGATGATACTTTATCCTAGTAGCAACATGAAAAAAAGATTTCTAAAAGTGTGAAAGAGGCACTTTTTATCATTTTAACAGTAATGGTTGTATTCTTTCTAAGAAGATTCTTCTATTAACCTGAATAATGGATTATACTTTGGTCCTGTAGTTTCAGAAGAAGATGTCAAAATCATTTATGGTTTTAAAATGAATTACAGAGATTGTACATACCAATAAGTAAAACATTTTTGTTCCTATTTATTTTATTCCTTAGGGTTTGGTTCCCCCATCTGTTCACAACTGCCTCTTGAAGCAGAGCAGGGTGTTTCTTTTTTGTTTTAGGGAGGTGGAGTGGGAGTCTTTACGTTCAGATGTTTTGGTACGATGCAAACGGGTGGGGGCGGGAGGGGTTGTAAGGGGGTGTGCTGTGTATACAGTGTACAGATTAACGCTTGCTTCTCTGCCTTTAGCATAGAACACGACAAAAAAGGAAAAAAAAACAGACAAAATTCAACACAGCCATACAATAACTCAAAAAAATAACAGAAGTGTGCTTTCTATGTTGTCTGGAGTGAAAAATGCTTCATACAAGCTGCTAGGTGCAAACTGTTCTGGTGTGATGTAAACAAGCAATAACGATTTACTTGAGAATCTCTTGGTTGTTTTTTTAGTTGTTTTTTTTTTTTTGTAATTTTTGTACAGGTTCCTGAATAAAAAGGATACATTTTTGCTCCACGTTTGGATGCAGTATTAAACACAGTTTTTTATTGCAGTTTGTACCAAGAAAGTCTACATCTACACACAGTGTTCCCATTAGATTATGCAGCATTGGCTGAGGCCTGGAGAGGGAAGTAGGTTGTGAACCCCTTGTTGACACGCACCCTCCCTGCCTCCAGCCACTCCTCTATAGCAGAGGTCAGAGCTAAGACTGCACGCTTCATGAGACCTGCTCTGACAGACACTTAGCCATATTTTATGACCTCAGGCAGTTCAACTATAAAGTGTTCAGTAATGACATGCTATTCTTGTGCCCCGGTAGGGGTTGGGTTTGACCTCACAAGATCTAAAGCAACTCATCTTCTCTAACCTCAAAAGTACATTTTCCTCAAAAACAACACTTTTATATCAAACTATTTTAACCCAGGACAAACTTGGAGCAAGCCAAATAATCCTCACTTTTCAATTGGATTTCTGAATTCTACCAGCTTTTATTTTCGTAGTGAGAGACAACCTGTTGGTTAGCATGCTTTGAGGCCCACAGAAAATAAAAGTGTGTCACTTAGCAGGGTCCTAATGTGGATGGTTGCAGCATAAAACGGGAAGAATCATTCTGAATGTATTGTCATTAAAGGCCTAAGTTGGTGACTGATGGTGTTTATCTCAACATGTTGACAGGTGGTGGTGTACACTTACACCATGCTCTTCTCAACGTTTAGATAGAAAGTTGCCCACTGTTGCTTCATTTTGGCTTCTTGTGTAAAGGTGATTTGAAGCTGTAGAGAGTCAACTTTGTGTCGGAAGTCTGCATTAATGTTTATGTTGTCATCATTGCAGATGTCCTGCAGTTGTCTTGCTGTAGGCCTACAGGAGATCACTTTTTTGATAAATGCTGTTTTGATTGTATCATACAGTCGCGCAAACAAGCCTTTTTGAGTCATTTAAAAGAATGATTCACAGCCCTTTGCAAATTTCCAAAGATTGTCAAGATTTTGAAAAGATTTAAAGCCATGTGGTAGCAATGCATTTTTTAGCATTTATAATGAGGAAAGGTGCAAATAAATGATTTTGCCCCTAACAAATATTCAGGCTTTTCACCCACTAAACGAAAAATGTTTTTTCTCTTAAACTCATGGTTTTAAAGAACTTTAAATGCCCTTTTGTATTGTCTGCCAATTTCTTAGAGCTAAGATGCAACCTTGAAATGCTACAAACCCTAGCATAATGCCTTAGATTTCGTCCGTGTTCTTGTACATTACACCGCTGTCTGTATAAATTTGTATAATGACTTGTGTATAATATTGGTGCATCATAGCTCAACTCAGTTGCTGGAGACTCAGTCCCAGTTGAACTCATCATTGCTCTGTTCTGTGTTGGGTTGAAGACTCTTATTTCTCCCCCTCCCCCACACTGTTTGTATGGAAAAGATGATACATAGGGATATTGAAGCAATATGTAATATACTATATGAACTTTCTGAAGAAAGCTTACTGTTGTGTTTTCTCAAGATATTTTTTTTTTCTTCTGCATTGTTCACAGGAATCACACTGTATACCCGCATCCCCCTTTGTACCCCTAGTGTGTGTGTGAGCGTTTTATGCAAAATTAGATAAAGAGAAGTTAAAACCACAGTTATGCAAGTTGTGAACTAATATGGCTTCGCTGATGCTATTTGCCTTGTAAATAAAGAATTATGTTATTGCAGTATTTAATCGAGTGAGTCTTATTTCTTGAGTATGTAAAAAAAAAAATGTAAGGCCTCCATGCATTGCATTTTCTAATACATAAAAAAGCACAAATAAGTAATATGTTTATCTTTATATAGATACAGATTAGAAGTAAAAGATCTAATTTTAAGTTAAAATCGAAAATCACTACAGGGTTTAGCGAGTCTTGTTTATGCATTCATTCAATTTAATGCGAATAACCTACAAATTCTAAGTTTATTTATTTAATATTTGCCTGTAGCCTCAACTAGCTTGCAATGCCCGTGCCTATGAGCCTTTACAAATAATATAACTCAACAAGAAAAAGTAGCCCAAAACATACAGTACAATAGAAAGCCAATGACATCCACCAGGTCGGTATAATGTGAGGTTTAAGTAGTCGACCGTCACTTGTATTCATTTTCTTAATGAAGTTTGGAGCAGTGAGAGAGAGAGAGAGAGAAGCTGATAAACGCCTATCTGGATCATTCTTTTCTCTCTTCCTAATTCACCACATCCAAGTCATAACAACACACATTACACTCCACAGGGGTCCCTCAGATACAATCGCGTGCGTGTGTGTGTCTGTGTGTGTGTGTGTTTTGGAGTACTCGTATGGAAATTTTTGGGAACCTCTCTCAATGGGCCTCATTGTAGCAGAGAAAGCAGTGGAGAAGTTAACGGAGTGGGTTGTCCCTAAGAAAATGGATTCCTATGGGACATTGAGATGCATGAGCTGACCAATATTTCCTGGCCAATAGGAAGAAGGTGCTGGGAAGCATCTTCAGCATCAGACCTGACTGTGTACAGTACGAGGTGCCCTCAGATGACCACCGTGAAGTCAGAGAGAGGTTCCTGCAGCGCACCCGCACTCTGAACTTTCGACCTGCTGCGCTACTTCTGCATTATTTTGGAGAAATTTTTGTCGGCTGTGTTTGATTTCATCCACTGGAGGTTGTTCAAACTGATATCTGGACATGACTGTGTAACCTCTCTACTTTATTTAACAAGGTAAGTTTCTTTTTCCAATTTACGTTAAACTGCTGCACCTTTATATAGGAAATTTCACTCGATGGTACTCCCTGAGTTACTTGTGAATCACTCTTTTATGTGATAGGCCTATTTGTATTTATATTTTCTTTGTTAAAACACTACAAGATTAGTCCAATTTGTTTTTGCACTATTACGCACAAAATGGCACGCTCCTATCTTTAGTCCTTTTAATTTCTCTTCTGTTAAATTCTAGTTATATTTGTCTTGATTACAGCCTAATCATTACTTTTAGTCCATCTATTGCTCCCACATTTTCCCTGCCGATACCCTTTTTATGACGGTAATTGCAAAGTCTATAAAAAGCTTCATTAATGATGACCTCTGCTCCGGCCGACTGTTCTTTAATTGGAGTGTCATGACCCTGATTTGTCTCTCTATTTACTGGCTGATTGGTAAACGGTTCCTAAAAACACACACACACCTTATTCCAGCCGGTAATTTAAAGTCGCTGATGAACATCTGATGTGTGTCTGGTGTGTGACCTTTCAGCTGGAAATATTGCAAAATCGGCTTTCCAATTTAACAGTGGACTGCTTTTACTTATTATGCAATAGCTGTGTTCAATATGTTCCACTGCAGTAGTCCATATTTGTGTGAGATTTAATTTTTAAAACGTAAATTCTGGATATGTTTCGTGGAGCTGGATTCATTAAAAAGATTGTTATATTAATACAACATATAGCTTAAACAGGGTATCACTTGTTCTCAATAACGAATGTACAGTCTCTTGTTTTGATTATTATATTTCCAGATCGTAACTGTCAAGATCTGTAATTTCCGTCATATTCAATTAAGGGTTATTCAATTATTCACACAAGTTTATTACATTAATTGCACCTCTGTTGTGTTAGGGGATTACACTGGTTGAATTACCAAACTAAAGGCTTTTAGATTTCTTGCATTAAACTTTTATAACTCACCCCCACATCTTCTCCCACACCCTCTTCTCTCTTCCATCCGCTGCAGGACACACTACCGTCTCCATTTGAAACTTTGCTTCACCGTGCTGTCATGTCGGTGTCCCTGTCCAGCGTCCCCGTAGTGCTGAAGGACAGGAGCTGCTACCAAGCCGGCATGCTGAAGGCCAGTCCCGCTCGAGGCTTCTACCCTGCCCCTCTCCCAGGCTCCCACCACTACATGGACTTCTTCCCGCGGACTCACAGCCTCCTCCACCCGCTCAAGTCCCTCGGTCGCCTGGTGTCGGACACCCAGGCATCCCTGCCGCTCAACCTGCATGGCGGAGCCCCTCCGTTCCAGCACCACGTCTCGGTCCTGCACGAACACATGTTGAGCGCCTCTGGCATCCCCTACCTGAGCCAGATGTTGGCCGGACACCCGCTGTACTCCAAACCAGAGGAGCTGGCTGCTGTGGTGACCGAGCACGCCGCTGGTCCGCTGTCCTCTGACTTCAACAGCCCGGCCAGTGAAAGGTCCTCATGTGCCTCCTCTTCTGCCAGCTCACCGCCTAAAGAGAGTCTGTTTCGCCTCCGGAGCGCGGACCTCTCGCAAGAAACAACGCGCAAGTCTTACAATTTTAGCGAGGATGACTTGTTCATGGTGCTCTACGGCTACTCCGGCAGCCAGGAGCGCAGCGTGGGTCACGCCATATCAGGACTGGCCCTGCCCGAGAAGCCAGGTGAGACCCGTGCCTAAGTGATTGGCTGTTCATTTAGATTTAAATGAAAAGATAAAACTGTATTCTTTGGCCTTGGTTTTATTATCACGCAAGAGGGAAAAAAATCTCGTGGAGATCAGTCTACTATTACTCTCGACTGAATTACTTATCACTTTTAACAAATAATAATACTACTTAGTCCCCCATATCTGCTCAAGTTCCCCCTAGAAATCAGAATAACCAACCCAGGAATTGTATTCATTTGTGTTTGCTTTCTGTTTCAGTATCTGACTCTCGCGTTCTCCCACTGGACAAAGAAACACCTGAACTTCCAGAGGGTAAGACCTGCCAAATCTCTTTTCATAAATCACCTTTAATTCTGTGTACCCGAATGATCATGATGCCACTGGCTGAGATTTGACACTGCTTTGACACGGTGTTGCAGGGTTGACCATCGTCCGGGCAGTCTGGGGAAACATCTCACACTGTGGAGTCTTCTCAGACAAAAGCAGCATCCCCAAAGGGACCCGCTTCGGACCTTTCCAAGGAAAAATGGTCAATACCAGCGAGATTAAGACATACGACGACAACACCCTGATGTGGGAGGTAATGCGTTGCAATCATCCAAAGTCCTGTTCGAAGTTTGGTCTATAGCCAATCAAAACAAACGATCTGATCTTTTTTTTTTTAAACTCTAATCCTAAAACCTTATTTTCCTCCTTCAGGTGTTTGAAAACGGCCGGTTGAGTCATTTTGTTGACGGCAGGGGAGGCTCAGGGAACTGGATGTCGTTGGTGAAGTGCGCTCGTTTCCCAGAGGAGCAGAACCTAATTGCTGTACAGGTCCAGGATCAGATCTTCTATGAGGCCTGCAAAGAGATCCGGCCAGGACAGGAGCTGCTGGTGTGGTATGGCGACTGCTATATGCAGTTCCTCGGCATCCCTCTCACCCTGAAAGACCACAGAGAGGACAACACCGCGGTTGCTCTCTCAGAAGGTCCGAATCGAACCTTGTGTTGCTTTTAAGTCCTTTGGATAGTTTTTACCACCGTGCTAACATATTTTTATCCCTATATTTTTTCCCCAGATACTGGTGATGGTTTCAAGTGTGATAGGTGCGGGAAGGTGTTTGCATACAAGTACTACAGAGACAAGCATTTGAAGTACACCCGCTGCGTGGACCAGGGCGACCGGAAGTTCCCCTGTCACCTGTGCAACAGATCTTTCGAGAAGAGAGACAGATTAAGGATCCACATTTTACACGTTCACGAAAAACACAGGCCTCACAAGGTACTGATACTGTGCGTGTGCATGCGTGTTGCATTTAGTGCAGGGTACCCACACCATCTCCATTCTTCAGACCATTATGTCATTGCATTTTTGCATCACGTGATAAAGTTAATTTATATAGCATGCAAAAAGTTAATGTGGTGCTGAAAGAACAGCTCCCTATCCAACGTCTCTTAGAAACGGATGCTCTAGAAATGTCCTTTATCTGTTGGTAACCGTATAGCCTACAGCATAAAAAATGCACAATATCAAAAAAGCTATGCAAAAAATTCATAGAAAGTGTTTATTATACGTAATACTCAACAGAATACAACAAATGGGGATACACTCTCCCACACACACAAAAAAAAATGTAAATTAGTTTAAGTTAGTTTGACTTCCAGAAAAGATATGACAAATGGAACTGGCTGAATAAGTGTTTACTCATTCTAATTTGTCCGATCCGCAGTGCTCAGTGTGCGGAAAGAGTTTCTCCCAGTCGTCCAGTCTCAACAAACACATGCGGGTGCATTCTGGGGAACGGCCGTACAAGTGTGTCTACTGCAACAAGGTAAGAAGCCTTTCGTGTTTTCCTTTTCCCACGCAATGTTGCTATATAGCAATGCTACATCCTTCAGATTAATCTCTATATTAATGTGATATTAATGATAGGAGCTTTGGAGTTTTATGGCTGCTAAACTGACATTTTTTTAAATAAATAGTATTTAAACTGAAATATTCTTTAAATAAATATTATTTTAAACAGAAATTCAGTACATTTTAAAGTTACATTATTGTTGCTGAACAGAAGAGCCTCGTCTCCTTGTTTCCGGTCTAGACTTATTGGGATGTTTTGGTTTTATCCGAGCTGCAGGCCTTCTTCTTCTACTCCTGCACACTTCTCTTCTTCTACGCACCTTTTAAATCCCACAGCCCGCATTTTAGATCCATTTAGTGCTTCCTTGTTTCACGGTGCATTTGGCGCGAGCCCCTCATTATAGTTCCTCTCGGAGGGCACGCTCCGCGGAGACACTTACATGCTAATTATCGCCAGATGTACACCCACCCTTTTGTCTGCCGAGATTATACTTTTAATTTACGGCCCCTTGGAATGAGCAGAAGCTTTTTTTTGTCTTTTCTTCTCGATATCCTCCCCCCTTTTTATGCACCCGGAGAAGGTTTTGTTTAACCTAATCCCTTTTTCTCCATATCCGGATAATTTCATTCATTAGCCTATACGCCAAAAGACCAGAGGGTTTTGCAGTCATATTTAGAGCTGGGGGGTGTTGCATAAGAACTGTATGAAATGCAATTGCTCAGCTCTTCACCTGCTAAAATGTGTTCATTCCTGCCCCCCCTTCCAGGCCTTCACTGCCTCCAGTATTCTGCGAACACACATCCGCCAGCACTCCGGAGAGCGGCCCTTCAAGTGCAAGCACTGCGGGAAGGCCTTCGCCTCCCACGCCGCCCACGACAGCCACGTCAGGCGGACCCACGCAAAGGACAAGCCCCTTCCCTGCAACCTGTGCGGAGCGTCTTTTCAGAAGGAACGAGAATTTAAATATCACATGGAAAATCACAAAAGTAAGACTTTTTTTAAACAATAGGAGTTATGGGCCTAACAAGATCCCCACTGAATTTAGCATTATTATATGGCAGATTCACCCAAGCTTCTTTTTACCTTTATTGTTTTGTGAATATAATTCGAAGTTGGTTATTCGAAGTAATGTAAGAAATGCAGGGTAAATAATTAGGCTAAAGTATTTTTTTGTTATAATTGTGGGGCATTTTAGACCTTTATTTGACAGGACAGATGAAGACATGAAGAGTCGAAACCTCTATACATGGGCGCCCGCTCCTCCAACTGAGCTATCCGGGCGCCCCAGGCTAAAGTAATTTAAGCAATCAAATATTAAGAGGAATAGAAGTATACCATTTAGACTAATACCACCCCTAAAAGGCAAATCCGTGACAGATGTGTTATTGCCATAAATGTGTGACTCGTGTCTTCAAAAGGCGTCAAATGTGTATGAATGAATGCTTTTAAAAAATGCAATTGCTTAAAGGCTACGGTGTTGGTTTCTTCCATAATCCATACGCAGATTATTGTCATTATCTTAAAAATAAGGGGAAATACATATTTAAGGTTGTAAATGAAAAAAATGTTTCATTGCTTCCGCCGTGAAAACTGCTTATTTTATTGAGCACATTTTTTGCTCTGCAGACAGGCAAATCTTGGACAGCACAGTTCTTCCGTCTTCTCCAGGGAGTGGATTACAGGAGGACACCGTGTTGAAGGACAATCCAAAAACACAGAAGAACGGCGGACAAAACTTTCCTTACACCGGGTTAACAGTTTTAAATCCAGAATATCGGCCTTGGAACTAGACTCTCTGAGCTAAACTGAAGCCTACTGACAAAGAGAACTATTCTAATGTGTAGGATTTTATACGATAGGCTACCAATATCACAAAAGACTACATCTATACAGGAACAGTTTGGTAATGCCATGAGCGATTAATAAATATGGCCTACAATGAGGTAGGATCTCGTGGTTTTTCTTTATGTAAATGCTGCTTAAGATAGGGAAATATAGTATAATAGGCCTATTTAAATAGGCTTATCATAATTTAAATTGTTGGCAAAAATGTGTCTAAATCTATTTATAATATGTTAAAATATGTGTTCTGTTTTGTGGCTTAAAGCTTTCACTCTGCAATGATTTTGCATTATTAAAACAACGGTTATTATTATTATTATGTTGGGTTTTCTTGCATCGAAACACGCTTGAAAAGCAAAGCATTTGTGTATAAAATAAATGTTATACCCTCTTTTAATTTATAATGTATAATAATATTTTTTACTGTACTGTAAGGCTGCAAAGCAATCGAAGGTGTCCTCGTTTGTTCTTTATGAGCGTCTGCTTTTTCATGATTAACAAATAAAATCACCGCATGGAAAAAGATTGTTTGTTTTTGTTTAATTGTGCAGGTCTTCCATTAAAATGTCAATTGAGAAGAAATAATTTGGTTAAAAGCGAATTAATACAGCACAGATATTTCCTTTGGGCTACATGAGTGTCCCTCTGTACATGCAGTTATATTTGTGAGTGAAAGAGAAAAGATTTGATTCACTTTCAGCAGTTCAATGAAATCCATTACATGTTCTTTCATGTTGTATCATATATATTTATATTTTTGGCCTTTTATCATGTAGTCATCTCTCCAAAAGGGTTATTGGTGTCCATCAGTCTTGCTAATTAAAGTTGCATTTGTGTGTGTGTGTGTGTGTGTGTGTGTGTGTGTGTATGTCCCTGTATGCATCCACTGGTGTGTTTGTATAGAGCCAAGTGATGGATTGGAGACGGCATGCTCACAGTAAAAATGAACAAACCCCACTGGACCAAATGAATGACAATAGAGTGCAGCAGTAAGGTGGTCTATTGCTCCACACACAAAGGAGCTCAGAGTGACTGACATCTGCCCTCACACTGTCACCAACTGTCCCACATGCGTTGTCCTTAGATAGATAGATAGATAGATAGATAGATAGATAGATAGATAGATAGATAGATAGATAGATAGATAGATAGATAGATAGATAGATAGATAGATAGATAGATAGATAGATAGATAGATAGATAGATAGATAGATAGATGGTCATCTGTAACAAATTGTGTCTGCCTGTGTGTGTTAACTTGAGAAAAGCCCCAATTGGTACTGGTGTTGGCAGCAGCATGGGGTCTGACTGATGAAACAGTGTCCAGCCTTTGTCTCAGTGTTCCGTTATGTCACCTTTAACCTCTGGGTCACCATACTTTACACTGAGGCCATGCAGTCAGACACAACAATGCCGTGACAGTGCTAAGTGAGAACAAAGATTCAAGCATTGGGAGGTAAAAATAAATCAAAAAAGGCAAGAAAGAGAGAAGTGATTTTAAACATGACTCTTCCATGAAGCATACATAAGATATAAGCCTGCATGATGTGGATCTGAACTCTTCCTGTTTTGCCATCAGATCAGCATGACAAAGCCCTGAAGGTGATACTTCTTGCTCTTCTTTTCTGTACATCTTCCTGGGCTGAGAAAAGCAGTAAAGTTAGCTCTGCCCAGCCTCTCTGTTTATTTTGTGTAACGGATTGACAGCAGCCTTCCAGGTCAAGGGTCACCTCCTCACTGAATGTTTAACAGCCTCCTTCTCCCTTCAAATAGCCGAAATATGGATGCTTGAACAAGTGTAGATCACCCTTCACCTCCCATGTATACGACCCCTGAGCCTCCACAAGGGGCCTGTTGTGAAAAGAGAGGATACTCCCCTTTGTGGCCTTCCAGGAGCAGAGGGGTGGAGGAGAAGGATGGGACAGAAACAAAGACAAAAAGAAAGACAGAAGGAGAAAAAAGGAGAATGAGCTGCCAGAACTGAAATACTGAGATTGTTAGCGAGCCGTGCTAAATGACGGGTTTTACTAGCGCCTCTGTGATTGGCTGATTTAGGACTCAACTGCTTCATCATGGATGGATTTTTATCCAGGTTGTTTATACAGATTGATTTCACACTTAACGTCCTGGCAAGTTAAAAGGGCCTCTGGAGGGCTATTCTTCAGATTAATCTCTATATTAATGTGATATTAATGATAGGAGCTTTGGAGTTTTATGGCTGCTGAGGTTAATTCCCTCTGAGGTTGAAGCAGCCGGCCATAACTCTCTTCAAAACAATGTATGATGTCATCTCATGAATGCAGCCACAACTGAATCAGATGAATTAGTAATGGCTGTTGATATAAAGGAGAGATTGCTGTTGCCGGGCTTTGCAGTGCAGTGGGGTTTACCACCTGTGTACTTCATGCTTGTAAAATGCATTTCTTCATACAGCGTGATTGATAGAGCTCTTCTCTTGTCTTCCCCTCTGTCTGCTAAGCTAGTGGAGCTGAGTGTTCAAATACTCTGATGTATTAGCTACTATTGATTGCCTAATAGCTGTGTGTGTGTGTTTGGGTTGTGTGTTTGTGTGTGTGGGTTGTAGTCTGGCTGATGCTGGTTCCAGACAGGTCTCAGCTGAGTGGACTCATAAACTATAACCACACCAGCTCTCTGTCCGTCTGGGCCCAAGTCTGCCTCAAACCACACGAAAACTCAGCGACGATTAAGAAGAAGGAGAATTCTGAAACTTACTATTTTTTTAAAAAGCTACTTTTTAATGCAAAAGTCTTAATCTCACAGTAAACATGGCCACCTCTGTGTGTCTTAATATATCAGCGCATATACCCCTTCAAAAACATTGTGTTTTGGCGGCATTCATGCTCAGCTGACTCACGTCCAGAGATTACATCCACACCCAGGGTTTTTCTTCCTGTCTCTCTCAGTTTATGTGTGTCTTTTGACTGAAAACCGTTAAATGTCTTGATGAATTTAGTTTGTGTAAGATCAGCCTAACTGAAACTGTGCAATTTATGAATTTTACATAGGTGTGGATTGTGGAAGGAGTTTACTAGGCCCAATAGTGTTAACACTTTATTCAAATCTATATCAAACTGTTCCTCCAAGTACAAAGTAAGTAAGTCATTACAAAATACTATTTACTATTTTCTTCACTTTAATTAAAATCTTTGGATTTTATTTTATTCAGTTTCAGGAGACATGAGTTCACAGACAATGAAGGCAGTTGTTTTGGGAGCTATAATCTGGTTTAGCTTTGCTGCATTTCAAATACTAGCTTTTACTCTGAATTCTAGTTTTAATCTGGTCACACAATGGTGTGTTATCTGTGTGACTCCTGCCTTTAAAGAAACATTTGAGTTGAGTAATTTAAGT
>JABXJD010000772.1:0-17500 GCA_013375575.1 Percina caprodes | reverse complement strand
AAGTCCATGGGGTTCTTTTGAGTCTAAGTTTGTTAGTGAATCCTTTACATTGCCTCCCTTGAGCGATGCTAATTTCATACTGTCTTACAGAAGTGTACATGTAAATGTCATTAGTTCTTATAAATCTTGGCGTCAGTTTCCTCTGTTAAACTGTGGCCAAAATCTAAATGTAATCATGTCCTGACATGTATGCATGTCATGTATGCAACTGCTGGGAACAAGCTAGCACCTCATGTAGAAGCTACTGACATTTTTAATCAAATTAATTAAAACAGGTTTATGTCAGGGTCAACATCCTCCTCTTTCAGTGTCTACTCCTTCCTTCAACTGCCTTTAAAAAATAACACAGTTTACCAACCAGGTAATATAGTCTCTGTTGCTATCACAGCTACACTTCTATTGTTCACAGGACAATTGACCGTGACCTCAGGCAGCTCCCAAAGGTCTGCGTAGGTCAAAGGCTGGAAGAGGCTGAAAAGCCTAGGGGTGTGGATGTTTAGCAGCTACCTAGGGGCAGGAAGGACTGTTTAAGCACCTGATGCTTTGCGATGGTGCCAAACATTAGTGAGTGTAAAGCTCAAAGGTCTTAAACCTGCTCATCCAGGAGACAAGAGGCAATGATTCAACAGTGTGTGTGTGTGTTGACAGTGATGGAGATGAAAACTGTGAAGGATAAGGCAGCTACTGAGTGCATTACCACAGCTAAGAGTCAATGTGTACTTCTGTTGGTTTGTCATGCTGTGTGTGAGTGTTCCACAGTGCATTGCCTGCCCTTGTCTGTAATTGTGAATGCATGCTCTACAACAGGGAAATAGAGTGTTTTGCCCCCCCCCCAACACTGAGTCACGGTGGCTTTTTGACAGTAGAGCCGGAAGACAAATGCCCCCGTCCTGCTGAAACATTCATGAAGCCTTATGACCCTCTCCTCCACCTAATGTACCCTAACAGGCCTTTATGGCCTCTCTCTAGCCTAGCGCCACCTTAGTGCTGCTTCCCGGCATCTAACTTCTTAACACCCTGCCACCGCTGGTCTTTTATGCCCTTTCAGCAGTCTGTTGGAGAAGCCTCGCCCTGGTGGGTTTCCTAAGTGGACAAAGGATGGCTGTAGCACAATATCCCAGAGACATCCATTAAATCAAGCTGCAGGTATGTGGTTGGTATGTCTCGGCTGACTTTGTTATATGCTTCCAGTATCATATTGTTCCCCTTCTTTGCTTTCATCTCCTTCACGTGTGGTCATTGACAGTCTTTGTAATCGGATTCCTAAGGGGTGCATTGATCTGTTAAGATTGTCACTTTAAAAAGGCCCCATTAGGGTTTGAGGTTTGACAGGTGATATCAACATGCTTTAGTGCACATTTAAATGTGACCCAAAGAGCAAGGGAAATAAGCTAGGGTAGGAGGAAAGGACATGGACAAAAAACTTTAAAAAAAGAGAGCGAGAATGCAAGACCAGGTGTGTTATTAGCATGTTTAACAAGCCTGACACAGGACTAAAGTCAGAAGACTGAATTAAAGGCAAGACACAAAATCTAGCTATTAAGCAGAGTGACCTCAGCTTATCATTGGGACCAGACACTGTGTCCTCTGTGTGTGTCCTCCCTGTGTGGGTCCACAGGGACATCAGGGCCGAGCAGTGTGTTTTACTATTCTCTTGGCCTCCCCACTTTGTTTACCTCTCCGTGGTAAAAATGCCATATGCTAAATGAGCTTGTGTTACGGCTCCCGTTACCAAGCGGTCCGTCTGCCCCACACACACACTCCAACATCAAGCACAACTGATATCTAAGCCATATCCACGCCTATAAAGTGGAGCTCCATTGATCTGTTTATGCTTTTTTAACAATCTTTCAACACTTGAGATTCATCTCAGCCACAGACAATCTTCTGATGGTCATTGATTCATCTGGTAACATCAGGCCAATTAATTAGTGGTGGCAGTCATTGCTGTTTATTTTGTAGTCAATCATTATCGAAGCATTGTCAGATACCATGTGACATTTGCCATTCCAATAATGCAACTCCATAAATACTGCAGTTGCTTCATTTTAACTAAATATCCATTACTAAAAAAAGACACAAACCCACACTTAATACAAACTACACATCCCAGACTACTTTATTGACGATGTTCGTATTGACTGAGTTGAAAGAAGTCACAGAGGATGGCTCAGACTCAAGATACGGTAAGAGTCAGTCTATATTTCTGATAATGTACTTTCATCAGAGGAAAACTGCAGAGTGCTGCAAGTATTTTCTTCACTTCAGGATTTAGTGGTGCCTGTTAAGTGTCCAGACAGTGTAGACAACCTATATCTGGATTTTTATTAAATGGATTTTTAAATAGATTATTCTACATGTCAACTTTCTTCTTTTTAATCATGCATATGTCTTCCATGCACATCGACAACCAACTACCTATCAAAGCATTTACCTGGGTGCACAGTTGGAATGCAACAAAGGATTCCTCAAATATATGCAAAGAATTTTTCAATGCCAAAAAAGAAATTTCAATGCACATGTGAAAAGTTGATTGAAACAACAACAGATATGTACATACTGAATACATTATATATACATAACATTGCATTACTTGTTATGTAAAAATGTGTATCTGTAGTGTCCCATTTAAATACACTAGAGAGAAAAACATTGCTGTCACTTTTACTAATCCACATTTTTAAGATAAAATCAAATGTTTTCACACAGTATTTATTTATTTTCTTTCGTCGACTTGTAAGACTAAAATATCAGGCAAAGCATGAAAGGAAATCAAAAAAGCAAAAGATCTTATATCAATATATTTCACTTACTGTGAAACATTGTATATATTATAGCAATGAAGGTCTCTGATAAAAGAGTAGAGGTAAAATTCTGAGCATGATATGCATGAAAAAAGCAAGAAAAGTTCTCTAATGGATTACTGTAAAATTCAGCATGTTCAACCTCTCCACTCTCTTGTGAAATAGTTCATTGGGATCCATCGCAGCATTTGTATTAATAACGATAACATCAGGAAAAGATAGAGACAGCAAAATGCTCCTATGTACATATTACCCTGCCAAAAAAACAAACAGGTGTGATGATCGTTAATTTTCCTAAACTTCCTGGGAAACACAAAACTAAGCACAGTGAAACCTTTAGCGCACACATTGTTTCTGCATTAGCACCCCTCGTTTCATAATTTTTAGATATACCTCTGGCCCTTCTCTCAGGCCCACACCGCTCTGTGAGCTCCAGCAGCAGATCAATGCCTCTGAAATGGAGCCGACTACAGTCACATTAACGGTGCGCATCATCTTAAAGGGCTCTTCCCAGAAGACCTTCCTGCTCACACTCTCACACATGCTCCAAACACAACGGGCAACAGAGGGGAAACAAAGGTCAAAACAGGCTATGCTGCACCACATCTTGTTTAGCCTAGCCAGGCCTGCTAACTGTTAAAGGCTTACATTACAAAGTCCTGTTCATTAAGGACCCTGACAAAACCAGAGATAGTTCTCAGACACAAGGGCGTATTGAGGGGATATCATATGATCTGCATCTTCTCTGCAACAGGAAGCATCTGTTTTCTTGACATGAAAAATGAATCAAACACCTTTCAGCTTTCTTTTGTGTGTGTATCACTGACCACAATACATCAATACTGGAACCTCTTACCATAAAAGATTGAATCTGCAGCACGAAAAATGATCAATATCGGAATGTGAAGAGTGGAAAACGTGTTCTTTTTTTCTGTCTGCTCCGGGGTGCAGACAGACACATGGCACCTTCCTCAATCATAATCTCTTATTCAAAGGATTATCAGTTAAGATGTCACCTTCAAACAAATGTCTGTCTAACGCTGTATGGGCTACAGGCATGCTGGCTGCTTCCATTGGAGGTCGAATTAGCCTCAATGATGAGCCTCTCATTTCTAAAGGCCCTGGTGGAGCTGAAAGGCCTCCTCAGGGGAATAAGGTTTAGATGTAACCTTTCATCCGCTGCCTTCTGGATGCTGGAGGCCTCCTGAGTGTAAATGAGTATGTGGAAGCAAATGCATAAAGGCTATTTTTGTGGGGAAATAGTTTGAATATTGCTGAATTATTGGCTTTGAGCTCCAAAACAAATTGGTAGTTTAGTCATGGGTTTTTTGCACCGTGTGGAGCCAAATTAACTGTTTTTTTTTTGTATTTTCTTTTAATTGACACAACTCAACACAAACATAGAAAAGGTTATTTTTAGATTTAGATTAGAACAAAAATAAAATTTTAAATATACATTTGTGTGAAAGTAATACCCATCTTTCCATGAAAATTTCTGTTTGTAACTAAAGTCTTTCCATGACATAAACTACCTTAACTTTTTCTATCCATTGCTCAAAATGTGGGCATCTGGCTTTCATAAGGACACCATATTGTGGGGTTTGTCTGCAATTAGAAGCAAAATACTTAATAGATAACTCAACCTATTGTCTGATATGTTTTGAGGCAGGATACCAAAGATTAAAAAAGTGTTGTCCAGAGTCAAATTGACACACAAAACTTTATCTTTCTGTGAAAATTTTGCCAATTATCTAGTTTAAGTCAGTCCTTGTTTTGACTTGCCATTTGAATTTGCACCATGTCAAACATTTTTTTTTTACTCTTTGTGCTGATTCAATAAGCATATACATTCCAACCTAAAGATGGAAATAAGTATGCAAATGCAGCCATATTTATCATGAAAGTCACGGGAAGTTTTCTGCAACTGAAAGTAATTCAGAAAACCAATCCACCTGTTCACCTCTCTCCACAGAGCAGCAAGATTGGTTACACATGCTAATCATGTGTGTTGAGGTCATCCCTACTGCCAGCGTGGACAAGCCGCAGCAGCAGCGGTTTCCTCTCTGTCCTTGCAGTGTTCGAGCCCAGCGCCTTATTGATCACAATGAGTAAGTTAATAAGCTTTAGCCTCATTCATCAGCAGGGTAGAGACTGGAACTGCACACGGCAGGCTTAATCAAGTCATCAGTGCCCGTCAAGCATGAACACAGTAATTAAAGGAAGAGAGAACACAGAGATGAGGAGAGAGCAGAGGAGCAGGGGTCTACAGGGTTTGCCTTGGAAAGAGATAGAGAACTTCAGTGCTCCATTTATAAACCACCGATTTATAAAGACAGCGGCTGAGGAGCAACACAGTTAGATTAATCACTCTATCTTTTCTGCCTTATACAGCTCTCACATTAATCCGGCCGCAGTTAATCAATAGCTGAAATACAATCAGCCAGGTGATCCAAACAGTGACCTGAGGACAGACAATTCATCCCGCCTCAAGTAGACCCTCCACACATAAATAAGACAAAAAACAACAATCCCATCCCAAAATTGGAAAAGTGCAAATGTTGTTTATCACTGGCAGGGTTAGAATTATGTAGAAAATTCTCTGATGAAGGTTTTTAATTTCTCCATGTTAGCCCTGTTCTCCTTATAATAGTTTAAGGGCCAGTGCACCCCATTAACAAGAAGACATATGGTAGTGCTCAGAGCATTTTAAATATCAGCAGTGACTTCCCTTACTAATGACAATGTTCCGGTTATTCTGGAAAATGCACAGATATCTCTGTCAACCATTTTTGTTGGCACTGCTTTCTGTTGAAAAAAATCAAAACACCTCCGCAGATGAAACTTCAACTCTCTGTTGCTAGATACCTCTAAGGGAAAGTGAGAAATTGTAGCAAGTATTTTACTTTCCCCTTTACCTTTTCAACTGCAGAACAGTCACTGTAATGCCTCTTTATACTCTTTTGTGTATCATCCCTGCTGCAGTCCATGTGTTAATATGTTAGTGTGTGTCTGTAATCTGCGACCAGCGGGCCTCACTCAGGTGCACCTATCCCCCTGTGCCCTATTAGCCTTAAACCTGACCATTAGAGTGTCCCTTAAAAAACACACCTAATGAATGCAGCTCCCACACTGAGTGTCCATTAATTGTGACTGTTGTTGCAACCCATCTCCTGCAGAGGTGTTTGTTTTGTGTGTGTGCGTGTGTGTGCGTGTGTGTGTGTGCGTGTGTGTGTGTGTGTGTGTGTGTGTGTGTGTGTTTCGTCGCCGCCAGTAAGGCTGCTGTGGTGAGGAAGCTGACAGGTAACATTAGCGTCACAGGTGGTCATAGAGGCATGCAAGTGCCATAAATGCTGCACACACACACACACACACACACACACACACACACACACACACACACACATACACACACACACGGGTGGGAACACATACCCCCACACACATTACACATTAAAAAAGAGTTGATGACAATATTGCTACCTGTTTAACTTAATTAGTATTCCCTCTAAAGTATATAGATTTAATACAAGTTACACCTGGCAATTAAAAAAACTCAAACATCAGGTCAGTTTTTCCATCCTCCAACACATTTCCTGGATAAAATCAAACCATTACGATGATCAACTTCACACTAATTTGTTGTTATGTTATAGTTTTTCTGGTGCTTGCATGCACCATTTGAGTCAATAATCTCTTTGTTTGGTGTTCCCAAAGAATGGCAAATCCCATCATGTCTTTCAGGACTGTATTTTCCCAAAAATGGTTTGGTTTTGTCTTACTCAGTAAAATACTTCTTATCTTTTTCATACTTCCTTGCAGAAATGACATGACCATGAGAATGGTCAGTCACATTTGGTGAATTTTAAGAAACACAAAGAACATATATATTCCAGTCAATTATAACAAAATGACAAAAAAGAAATATATATGAGGGGATTCTCCTCCTGATATCTTAATTGGTCCAACATCTCAACCTAAACTTTACCCTCCTCCTCTCCCCGGTCTCTCTAATCACACAGCACAGTGGACAGACTGAAAACTGTTACCCCTCTGGGACTCAAACCAACAACCGCAATCCCAACTCGCTTTACAACTCATAATTAGCACAGGGAACACATCTCCCATTTGGATAGACTGTGTAAAAACACACACACACACACACACACACACACACACACACACACACACACACACACACAGACAAAAGCAACAAATATGTGCCTAAAGTGTGTCCTCCAGGAGGATCATGCCATAGGCATATGCAATGTGCCTGTGAACACATGTGCTCAAACAGGCACACACTCCCACAGAGCAACTTAATTACAGCACGAGTCCTTCATAGATCTGTTATCTTATCTGATACCCAGATCATTTGATCGATAGAGAACAACCACAGAGGGTTAATTTAAGTCTGCCGATCATTAATGTGGGTCCTGCAGTGCAGATACGGAGCACCAGTGGAAACCTGTTGAAGTGCTCCGACAAAGCTTAGCAGCACAAACAAGGCCAGAACAAGATGTGTGTGTGATTCTGTGTAGATTATGTTTTGGAAAAGGGATTACACTTGCAAACCAAATATAGAAGCACTGGTTGAACTGTGTGTGTTCTCAAGGTTTCCTTAAAGCAGTTTACAGTAAAAAAAAAACACCCACTTTTTCGCAGATAGCAATCACCCTCACTGTATTGATCCCAATATAATCATTGACAGAGGAATCTCTAAATGACTAGCACGGGATTCAATAAAAAGGCACATTGATGATTCCTTTTTTTCATCCACCCTCTGTAACACCATCTCCCTTATTGCCTCAATGGCAACAATGCCTCCCCAATTAATGGGTAACTAATAAATTAAATGAATGGCTGCTTGTTTATTGGTCACAAAGGGTTATGATGAGAGTGGCCAGGCTCTAAGCACCGAGGCACGAGGCAGCACACTCCAGTGTTTGCATTAAAGTGTCGTATAAAAGTTTGTCCCTATTGTGCGCCATGCTTCCTGGCCCACGCCGGGGCTTACTGTCACAGGGCTAATTGGGCCTCTTTTTAGTCCCTTTTGTGGTGCAGCACACTTCTGTTGTGTGTGGGGCGGAGGGGGGTGCAAGCAAGACACCCTTTTGGAGGGGTTTGGGGGTTGTTCGAGGGACAAGGAGGAGGATGAGTGTTGGTAATAATGAAGGAGCAGGCACGTATGATCAACAATGGATCCCCCGGATTATGGTCTGGACAAAGACAGTGTTGCAGTAATTAGTAACTGCTGCATTATGTGTGTGTGTGTGTGTGTGTGTGTGTGTGTGTGTGTGTGGAATGGGGGCAGAAGGCATTGCTCTATTAGCAGCTGTGTCTCAAGAACATGACCACTGTAAGAGGAGGATGTGTGGGGCCTTTAGGATGATCCAGAAGAGGGATGGACAACAATAAAAGACAGACCTTCATTTTGGTGCTATTTTCAGTAGAAAATAGACTCATTTTTTATTATCCATTAAAAGTTGAAAACCAACAATGTCTCTGTTACTCAATATTCTAAGACATCCCTACCCTGTGGCTCTCAGCCCCAAGCCCATTTGTTCCTACTGAAAAAGGAAATCACAAATACATAGTTTAATTCTTTTAAATTGCATAAAAATGTTCAGGGCATTGAAGTTTTTAGCAAACGTTACTTAAGAAGGAGTAAATAGCATTGTTATTGGGGACTATTTTCTGCTGAGGAGGGTGAAAGAGAGTTAAGTGTGTGTAAAGGGACATGGGCGATGTATGAGGATTTGATTCAAAATAAATTACAGTGTTCTTTATAATGATGGAACATGTCAGCCAATGCAACATGTTGTTAACAGCTTTTGCTAATGTTGCATATTTGTACTTACTCCATGTCTCTTTGAATGTCTCCATGTCTTAGCACACATAATCCCACAAATGTGTTCTGTGTTATGATTCAGAAAACCCCACAGTCATAAACTCTCAACTACTGTTAAGACTCCCTAACTGCTTCAGTTTCAATTATTGGTGAGTTTAGGTTGTGGTTTATAACGGACTGTACAAAAACACACATGCAAAAGTAGTTGTTGCACTGGTACCACAGCATACTGAATTTCTCAACTCTGTAAGCAGAAACACACTTGAGAAAAGGAAATTAATCAGCTGCTCAGTTGGGGATTGATCTTAAGCCTGGGTATGCATGGAATGATGTCATCAAAACTTTACAAGTTGTCAAACTGAGGCTTTAGGTCCACACTAATCAGTTTCATTGAAATGACCCCATTCCTTTCATGCCCTATCCATCCATGTCTCCCTCTGTCTGCACTTCCATCCAGCCTTCCTGCAGTTTAGGCTGATTATCAGGAGAGGCCCATTTACAGTATGGCTGTAATTAGTGGGATGAGCTGAGCAGAAGGATCCTCTTCAGGGGTTAAGATGGCACTTGCTCAAGTACCTGGCATCTGAGGAGCTGATGTGTGTCATGGTGGTATGACAACAATGGGAAGGGGATTTCCCATTGAATTCATCCAAGCAGGGCCCACCCTGCAGAGGAAAAGAGGTGCACCACAGCTGGGTAACATACATGTTTTTTTAATCAGCAGCTGTCCTAAAAACTCAATTTTAGTTCACATGCAGTTGTTGTAATCTGATGTCATCATATCTGAACTATTTCATTCAGCAATGTTTGCAATAAAAATTATGAAATAACAAAACTGCATTAGTCTCTGCATCCCAAGAATATTTACTGCTGGTTAATTATCAGCGAATACAGGAAATTAAATTCTTTCACTGCTATCTTTAGCAATCATGCTTCCTTTTGCAAACAAACACAAAAGTTTAGCATAAGATAAAAACAAAGATACAAAGCTACAGTGCACACACACACACACACACACACACACACATACTGTGCATTGTATTGGGACTTCTGTAATATACTCCAGCAGTCAAACATTCCTTTTCTCCAACAGAAGATAGAGCACACCCTCTCCGTAGGTGGCTGATCACCTTAGCCCAAGGGCCTAAAAAACCCACACATACTTCAGTTGGTAGCTTAAGCCTCTAAATGGCAATTATTCCATTCTTATGGAGGTAGTTGTGTTCCATGAATATGAAATGTTTGGCAGTCCCTCCTTTAACATTGCGAGGGCTGTGTGGATGCTCTTGGAGGAGGACAAAGCCCTGAAGGTATGGCCCATTTCCATATGTGTTAGGGAAATTGCGGAGGGCTTGAAACAGCCCTCTGTTTACAGTAAACTCAGGGTCTCTTCTGGAAGGACAGACATGCTGGGTCTGCAGCTAAACTGCTTTTTCAAACTCATACCAGCAGTAGCCCATCAGTTGCTGTCTATTAAACAGCTTGAGTTTAGTTTATTCACTTGCATGTGTAGTCCTGTTTTGATTCAAATTAAAATGACTGACAGGCTGTCTGTTTCTCATGCATTCGAAATCAAAATAGTGTGATTATGGCAAAAAGAAAGAAATGTAACTGGTGTTGAGATGGTAATTTGATTTATGGGAAGATTGCTATATAATGAGTTTCATAGTTTTAGCACAAAAATCTTGATAATGTCATTGACAATAATGAGACTTTTGTAAAATCTAACATCTTGATTCACTTGTGCTTCAGTTGTTCATTTAGGCTACATTTAATTTAATTGTATGTATTAAATTCAAGTAAAATGGCAGATCTGTGTAACTGACTGCTAACATTGTATTTAATACTGCTAAACCAGTAAATTTCCCAGAAGATGTATATCACTTTTTATGTTACACAGTATTTCCAATTTGGTGTATTTTGACTTTTGACTATTTTACTTTAGTCACTTTAGTCACTTTCGACTATTTATTGTTTTCTTGATATAACGAATTAGCATAGCAGTAATCCATAATCATTTAAATGTTTTCCAATGCTCCCCTCAGCAGGGGAGAATTCTCGGGTCGTCTTTGCCAATGTGTTATCAGTGTTAAAGATCCCTACAGGGAAGAGAGCTGTTGTGCACTTCTTAGCAAGAAACATATTTGTTAATGTCCTCATGCTTTATTAGGAAAGGGACATTCAGTCATCCTTTGTCATGGGGGACCTGTTTATAAGTCCACTCATTTGGTGACCTGGCCTATCACTCAGGCCTTTGGAGGTACTGGTAGGGTTGTGGGTGAGGGGTTCTGAGGGGAGGGGCTGAGGACTTTTGCATAAGCATGGGGCCCAATCTGCTGGGATTGCTCTGCACAGTGAGGGGGCCTCCACAAGCTTATACTGGGGGTCTTTATTTTGGGGCCCTTGCCATTTTTTAACACAATTACTACACCACCCTTCTGTCCTGATGTGCTTGCCTTATTCATATGTATCAGCTGTTCTCTGGGTTGCAAAGATTCCAGTTGCAAGCCCTTCTGAATGGGTAACCTAATTTGGGGAGTAGTCCCGACTACAGACCAGGGAGTCTGTCCACGACATGAGAATGTTGTCCTTAGAAAGCATCACAAAGAGGACTGCTAATTTATAAGGATGCCTTTTCCGGTTAACAGAATGTGGTAAAACAATACCACAGAGGGTTATAGTTCAAGCATAGAGTCCACATATATCTTTGAGTGCTGTTGTAAAGCCATTAGCTGATGAAGCTGTGCAACAGTCAGAGACGATTGGAATGTTTCCTTTACCTCTTTTTAGGATGCATAAAATGATTATTCATTTAGGATTAATGATATATAAGCCTTATACGCAAGATATTCTGGAGTCCTGGAACTCCTGGAAGCATTCCTGACTTCCAGTTACAGATGCACAAACCTCAATGTCTGTCATTATTGCATTTTCCCGTATGTTACTGGGTGGACATGATAGCCAAGGCTACGTACAGGAAAAGGCTGTGTGTGCAGATGTAAACGGTGGGGGGATGGGAATTTACAGTATATTTATGTGCATGCATGTCTGCATAAGTTTGTGTGGGATTCCCTTTAATAGCTCCAGAGGCAGACACAACAGCTGAGAAACAGACAGGGTTTCATTAGTGATTCCTGTAATATCAATAAAGTTGGGATGGTTAACAGGAAGAGTGTGGAGATGGAGCAGAGGGAGACCAACCCAAGGCCATGGGAAGTGTCAGACCAAGCTGCAGATGGTGAGGATGATGATGTCATCACTCGTGGACTGAAAGGAGACAAAAGCGCACTTACTTACATATCATACTCTTTGTAACAAGCACTTTGACCAGACATTGTAAAGAGTGACTTTAATGTGTATAGCTGTATAAGGAAGATTAAAGAAACAAAATGCCAAAATGATTGAATATTATTGGCTGTTATTTAGCTTATAATGCTAAGGTAATTTCTTTTTTTTAAATTTTTGAATAAAGCCAGTTTAACTTTATAATTTCATAAAATGAAAAAAAGTGGAACCACAGTGATTTATTATTGCACTTTCACAAAATGTGGTTACTAGTGAGGGCCAGATTTAAAATAATTGTCCAAATTGATGCAACTTAATACTGTCTTTTGTTAGATTTTGCCTTCCTGGGAAACTCACATGATTCCAACACCTTTCCCCCAGTTTGTAACGCAGGTTTCTGTCAGTTGTTTTTAAAACAAACCAGTGAGATCATTAGGGTTGGTTTCTAAGACAATTTTTATACAGTTTTTTTAAAACAGTTTCTGGCAATAAAACTGATCTTCATGTGTAAAATCTGTTGTGGCTTGATGTTTACCAAGCAGCCCAGCCCTCGTTTGATGCTTCCAATCTTGAGGGCTAAGCACCATCTTCTGGTCATGTTCAGAAACACAAGCACTCTGCAGATCCTGGCCTCATTGAACTAGATTGTGCACTAGAGGGTGTTGTTGTATTTCTCTCCGTTGTAGAAGCGTTGCTAGGTTTCAAAAATCTTTATATTGCCCTTCACATTGTAAATACATCACTTACAGAGTAACATCCAATACAGTTGTTTTGAGGGTTTACAGATTTATTGAATTGTCTCTCTATAAAACAGTAATCGCCATCCTACAGGGAATGATTCATTTCTGTGTGAATATGGTCTGAATATTGCCCATCAATGTTGATATTTTATATAGGTTTGATTTCTGACCCCCTATAAGCAATAACCCGTTTTTTACAGCTGTTCTGATAAGAGGCTGCCGATTTTATTGCTGTTTATATGAGAAATGCAATACAGCAATAATTAGTAGGCAATGGTTGTGGGAAATATTAAGATGTGAAGGAATGCTTTGCAGTGACTCCCCCCCCCCCCTTTTTAAAAATGCAGGCATGCTTGTTCAGTCTCTATTGTTCTGGTTCACTTGTTAACATGGGTAACACAGGAAGCTGTCTGTTTTTTTTTCTGCGCAGAAAACAGACATGTTTTGTTCTGTTGCTGCTGTTTCTTCTAAAGCTGTCCTGCACTCCATTAGAACTTTATGTCTGTGTACTTCCCTATCGTCTCTAAAACAATGGCCTTTTGCTGAAAAATAAAATCTGCTGTGGATAATGAATATATACAGTATGGGACAATTATGTACTTAAAAATGCAACCTTATAAGTATGTGTGTCACACAAAACCCCTATCCTTCACCTGAAAGAGCCAGGATCAAGAATCTGCGCTGCTGTGGTGCCCTTGAGCTAGTCACTAAATCTTTATTAAATCTACTTTTTGTTTGGCTACCCTGTACTCTGACCTGGTGCATAACCAAACCATATCAGCAACAGCAAAAATTATTAAATATATAATGTAGCACAAAATGAAGTATGAAAAGAAAATCTGAAAAAACAAGAACCTGTACTTGAACACAACTTTACTCGCTGAATTGTCTGTTGTGAGCTAATAGGGCCTGTCCAAATGCCTGTTTTGGTTTTCTATCTCGTGATGTTAAATCCACTATGTTTATGATTTTTTATTAGATTATAGCAACATTCACATCATTCTGACAGCATAGGGTTGTATCAAAATAAGACAGACCCAGTGGAATTTGGTGAAGTCTATGTGTTGCTTTTCACTCTCAGTGAAAACTCATATCAGTAGTTCCAAAGGGAAGAAATAGGAAAATAAGGTTAATAATAATTTTATTTATTTTTCCTGACATTTCTGCGACATAAAAGTTTGTAATATGACGTTGGCTCTAATAACATACTCTTACCAATAAGACCAAATAATTTGGATCTGGATCAGAGCCCATTGTCAATATGTTAAATATTAGTGTTGGGTCTTTTTTTTCTCTCCAGTTATTACCCAGCGTTCCAATACCCATACATGCCAGAAAGAGATTTAGTATGTCCCAATACCTAGTATGTCAAATACAGTATGCAAGCATGCTTTTCTGGCTGTTCTGATATAGAATATAAGGTAAAGGTACTTTATTGTCACATACACATACATGTAGTGAAATTCATTCTCTGCATTTAACCCATCCCTCAAGAGAGCAGTGGGCAGCCATTTACAGCGCCCAGGGACCAACTACAGATCTGAGCCAGTGCCTTGATCAAGGACACTGACTGGAGAACCTAGTACATATTTTTGATGGTAGGGAGCACCCGGTGGAAACCCACGCAAAGATGAGGAGAACATAAAAACGCCACACAGAACGGCCCGGAACAGAACGACTTGGATTCAAACCCAGAACCTTTTTGCTGTGCACAGTGTTAACCATATGAGCATGAGGGTCAAAGTTCAAGGCACAATGTTATTATGAAGTAGTACGTCCCTATTGTATGTATACTGCATGCAACAGTAAGGGGAAGTTGTAGTATGTACTAAAAGTAAAAAGAAAAAGTATGGGGCATCTGTGGCTCAGGTGGTAGAGCGGTTGCCTGTTCAATCCCTGGCCCTGCAGTTTAATTTCAAGGTGTCCCTGGGCAAGACACCCCGTATTGCTCCCGATGGCGTGCCATCGGAGTGTAAATGTTTATCTGATGAGCAGGTGGCACCTTGTGTGGCAGCCTTGGTCCCAGTGTATGAATGGTGTTAATGGTGAATGGTTGTTGTTAAGACTAGAAAACATTTGTAAAACATTACGAATTTTCCTACTGGCCAGACTCCCCAAGCCCTTGGCCAGAGCAGAACAAAAGTGACATCCCAGCGGAATGAAGCTAATACGTCAAATTGACATAGTCAAGGAGAACACAATGGATAACCTTGATGCACCTATAAAGCTACTCTCAGGGAGACAGTACTAATGTTTGATACAAGCCTTCAAACATAACCCTATATGACCTTCCCCCATGGACCTAGATATGCTTGCCTTGGATGTTATGAATCTCAACCCCATCTGCTGCGGGAACTGGGGACCAGGGGAACTGTTGAGCACCTCTTTCGGTGAGGTATGCTGTGACCTGCGTGTCAGTGATCGGTTTGACACCATCTGTCTGCCTCCAACATTACTGGGGGTTCCAAGTAGTAAACTCAAGTAGTCTGCAAAGGTGTTAACATGGCAAGCTCATTTACTCCTGTCAAATGGGTGATCATGTTGTTGAGATCCTCTAAATGGATGTCTCAGTACCTAGAGATGGCTTGATTGATAATCACAATCCCTGGGAACATCTTCGACTTTTGTTGACATGCAAAAGCCAGTCTGAAAGACACAGGGCTGACAGACCCAGGACATTAAAAATGGCCTCCCTATCCTGAGAGGTCTAACCTTGATGAGGCCAGTGAAGGTTGAGGAAGGACCATCCCTTTGTCACCATTTCCCTGGTGAAGTTAATGTTGTCTAAGGTCTCCTGGCTTGCAGATGTGATAATCTTCTTCAGACGGGCGTTGGTGATACTACCTCTGCTGGTGAGGATTGTAACCCCTAGAACCAGCAGGTTCATGATGTTGTTCCAACCTGCAGTTCCTTGCTGGAGAAATAGTGCATACGCAGCCAGGTACTCGAGAATCATATGGGAACATGGGTAGCATTACGTATGTTGAGACTATGATACCCAGCTAAGTCCCACGGGTGGAGCTCATTGGCTGCGGAGGCAGGTTGTGATCCTTGAGGTTGATGGCAGGGGACATTGGCATCGCCACGGTTGTTCCCTGTTTGAATGTCTGTGACCTATGAGGCCCAATGGGTTTGATTGATAATGACAATTCCGTCATCATCAGGCTGGACGGATAACTGCCTAGGCCACGGGTTCCAGAGCCTCAAATCCTAAACCGTCTCTGGCTATGCAAAATGAAAGGTACCACAGGGACATCAACACCCAGTATAGCCACGCTATAGGCCTCTAATGTAAGCTGATAGAGCTGATTCACATCCAAGTACATGGCATGGGCCAGGGGAGGTAGTTCTTCTGCCAACAAGCTAAGAGCCACTATCCCTTGGATGAGGTCATGGTCAGCTCTTGGAGGGCCCTGCCCTGCTGACGGGCCAGTACCTCTCTAGCAAGTAGGTTTACCAGATTCCCTGTACTATTATCGGGATGGAGAAATCTCATCCATTGACATACTCCACGCCCCACCTGGTTGAAGGAGTTAGCGGGCATTTCTAGTTTCTCCATCGTGCTTATTCCTCATAAACCTTCCAATCAAGAATCAAAGACTGCTAAAGGCTTTTAAAACAGTGTATTTTTTTTTCAAGTTCTACCAATCACTGCTGGGACAACAAGGGTCCCAGCTGTTCAGGTGACGTATGTGGCTACTATAAAGCCACCATATGGGGCTGAAAAGCATGCTGGTATGTGAAGTAGCCTATTAGAGTTAGGTTATTTGAAATTAACTGAATGAAAATATGAATTCATTAGCATTTCCAGAAGTATTCGGTGTGGCTCACGTCTCCGAGGCTGGCTGTTCCTCTTATCAGTTGCACATGTAGTTAGATTGAGAACTAAACGCACGTTTGACTTACGTTAGAAACTACAAATCCCGATATGGCTGATGGTAAAAAGTGTTACCCTCACATTTGCTGCATTCAAATTACCTTCTCTTCGTTGGATTGTACAAGGTATCTTGAAGGTTGTAAACAATAATTGTTATATATTTATCTGTCTGGTGAAAAATAACACTGAAGAAGACGAGAAAGCTATATTTGTTTCTTGGTGATTGTTTTTACATTTATAACTCAAATAGTACATATCTACTTTAGGTGAAAGGTGTAAAAATAGGATGGGTAATTGTGCAAAGGTAACTTGTGTCTAATATAATTGATGAATACAAGTATTGATTAAATTCCTTTGTGTAATCATCACTTTTTTCACTTTTAAACCTTTGAGCGTTTTTTTTGCTCTACTTTATTGGTGCTTCAAACTCTGAGTTTGACTATTTCCGATAGCCCATGAAGGCAGCATCTGCCCACCAGCAGGCAGCAGCCATCCGCATCAAGCGGCTTTCATTCACTGAGTGGCCGCTCCGTGGAGAACAACAGGCTACCTCCCTCTGTCCTGTGTGAGTATTACATCCTTCTCCCTCTAGCCTTTTAACAGAAGTTATGTCAAATAGTATTTGTCGCCGTTAGTAGTCGAGGCCGAAATTATTGTCATATCATTTCCGAAATGTCTCGTATTGATTCTGGGTTTTATTTCTTTACAAAGTCATGACTGAGACGTTTTGGACAGCGTGGTCTTTTGTTCTCTAGGTATATTTCTCGTTCTGACAAAGAAAAGCTGGCTGTTATTTAGCCTTACCCGCTGCGACAGTCTCACACCGATGCGGTTGTTAGTTCGTGTAGTTTGGTTTTGTTTTTGGTGTAATATTTTCTTGTGTCTAGCAATTTAGCGATATGAAGTGACCAGTTTAATCCAGGGTGGACATATTACCAGAATGCCA